>MU159123.1:814616-828564 GCA_015888305.1 Antheraea pernyi | reverse complement strand
TCGCGCGCGCAGCTGTTTAAAATAAATAACTCATATAAGATAGAGTAAATCGCGTATTTACGTCTATCTTCCCCTAAAACAACCGTTAAATAATAATAATTTTTGTTGTCTATTTTTAGATTTCGGCGTTGTCGCCGTTAAGTAAATTTAAATTCGATTTTATTAAATGCGTGTTGCGCCCGCGCTTTTGTAATCGATCCTTTTTAGCTCCTGCACACATCGCGGTTCTCAGTAATATTTCGAGCCTAGGTCGTCCCCGCGCGGAGCCCTCGTGATATTATTATTGCGATACAGTGACTCACCTACATCACTTGTACAGACATATGAGATCATCTCTCTCACACCCGTGCACATATATACACATTGTGGGAGGGTTTTGTTTTTTTTTCCCTCATCGAACTGAATCGAATAGTTTAGTTCGTTTCATTCCGATATACACGTATTCATTTGTGAATCATGCAATTTCGATTGTATGGTTCACAAATGTATATTTGTATGAATAGCTTAGAATAGTTAGCTAGGACAGACGCGTCTTTTTCCAGGTAACAGCCCAAGCCGAGGTGTGCGTGCACCCTTGTGTATGTTACCTAAAACCCAAATCGGTTGTGTGCCTTAAGCGCCAACCGTAGTAGTCCGGTGAAGCTGTGAAGACCCTGCCGGGTCAATAGCGTAGTCAGTTCGAGAAAAAAAAAATTAAAAAAAAAATTGTCTATGATTCGAAAACCTTTATAAAATAATATAGCAAGTAACTAGAACCACCTGAGAATGGTAGCTGTGAAATATTCTACATTTATTTAAATCCACACCTAATCCTTATCTAAATATATAAATCCAGTGCCATAATGTTTATCCATGATGAACTCCGAAACTACTCAACGGATCTTCATGAAAGTTGGCATTTATGTATTTAGGTCTAATTTGAGAGAGAGGATAATTTATATTTCGATAAATGGTCTCAATATTTTTAAATTACAAATTAAACCAATGTTGATTATAGTTATTAATTGTAAGTTTCATCCGTCTTGAACAGATGGCGCTTTAAATTAGTTCGTTGACGAAAAACTAGTACCGAATGTTATAGATACTCATAGGCGCCACTTTTTAATTTTGAATTTGTTTTTCAATTTTAATTCAATATTTCATAATTGGGCCATAGCAACAATGCGTGGCTCAGTCAGGTAGTTTATATAAATGTTGGGATGACATTTAGAGCTATAATTATAAAAGCATGACGTCATTGTATGTTCACATAATCAAGTACCAATAATAAAAGTGTTTACCTTTAATAGTAGATACAGTTACTATTAACCACAGAGTACGTTATATAAATAGTGGTCGCACTCGTTCTTTGCAGCAGCGCCTCTATAATACGCGTTTCGAACTAATATGTGTAGGTCATAAATTTACATTTATAGCTGTATTATGTATGTATGCATACACCGGTACTGCGTAAATCGTCTACAAGTTTTTGATCATTTTTATTTGAACTTGTAAATGAGCTGGACAGTTGTAATACTAAAACGTCATGGATTGTACAATATATTTCCTATAGCCAGATATTTCGGTCAAGGATTATGGAAAGCTAGTTTTACTACGGAAATGTTATTATAGGGCTTATTGTACGTAACTGATGATGGTTTATTAAAATAATGGGAGACCAAAGGGATTGGAATTATGAATAAGGACTTACCGTTCTGAATGAAGGGGCTTTATATCACTACACTCACTAGCGGTGATATAATTATTTTCGATACAGATGAGTCTACAATCGGCAATGTCTTTGCTCCAAATGTCATTATTATTCCAAATTAAGCGACATGTAAGGCGATGTATCCACGGTAATTTACGAAAGGGTAGTAAAAAAAAGGAACAGGAAGGATATCAAAATTATGCTATCAGAAATTTAAACCATAAACATGTGCAAACAGATGATAATGTCTGGACTTTTTATTTTTTATACTAGTTTGGCAAAATAACTGCACAATAGCTGATTGAAAGTACTGTACAAAAACAACGGCGACCATTGGTGTTAAATGCCAGTCGTTGCAAATGGCAGTCGTTGTCATAATAGATATAATAATAGGTCTTTTCTTAGTGCCAGAGGGTATGCCTTAATATATATAACAGTACACAAATAGTTTTTGTCGGTAGATGGGTTCTTTGCTCCGACATATGTATATGTTTTGTGGCTGGTTTTCAACGAATAAATCGCAATTAGACAGTCAGATGATTTAATAAATAAGTCAAATCACTAGGAAATAAACAATAAAAGTAAAAAAAATACGTTTTACAAGTTACAAGACTGCTTCGTATTCTTCTAGTTCTCCTGGTAAACGTGAAGAGGATGACCCGCCGCTGTCTGCTACGCCCGATGTAAGCGGTAAACCGCGAACTTCCACCGGAGGTATGAAATACTAGTTTAACTAGCTGTGCACGCGGCTCTACCCGCATTGTTTTATTTATATATTTTGTAATAAGTAATTGAGTTACTATAAAATTGTATATATATAAATAATGTGAATATTCTCCACCTTCAAATAACTACTCATAACAATTTTACTGGCGATCGTTTGAACGTAATAAAGTTATCTCCATCTCTAATGGTGAGTTATAAAAAAAGTGTGTGCGTACTTATGTACACGCGTTAGAAGCTGTACTTTTTTGGCGTAACCAGATAAAAATCTTTTCAAATTTTATCTTTCGCCTACGTTTGTAGCAAAAACTATACTAACAATAGAAAAATTTGACTATAGCTAACTTCAGAGCGTGAGGGTGTGCGCGCGCGTCGTAAAAATTTACTCTCATCATTTTTCCCTAACGCGCCAAAAGAAGTATAACTTCAAAAAATGGATAACATAAAAACCTGCGGGAAGAAATAAGTATGCCCACTTTCAAGAAGATTGGTCAAAGGTTTCGGGGTTTTTGATCTTTGATATACCCAACATACATTTGTTTCAGTGGCAATGTTTCCATATAAGCCGATTACCATTGGTTTCTTTTGGAAAAGTTTATCTACTTAATATTATAATATTTATTATCTTAATATGTTACAATTATAAACTATATAATATTTCAAAATACTAATCAAGTAAAAGTAATTAATGTATAAATACATTGTACTGTACTATGTATAAGTCATAATTTGCGAGGTATATTTTATCTACCGAAGTTTCGACCTGCAAGATAATAATTTTTGACGTTTATAAAACTTTTTAGTAAATTATATTTAAGATGCAAAAATCTTTAAAAAATCTTAAAATCTGCTTGTTATGATAAGTAGAAATAGAATTATAACTACAGAAGTGTTCGGGTTCGTACAGAAACTGACAACGTATTTTTGATATTGAATAAATGAAAATTCTATTTAATATAACTTTTAAAATTTAAAGAAAAAAAAATATAACATTATTCTCTTATAAATTTTATATAGATATATAAATCTTTCCACTCAGTACACAAATGTTTTTCCCAAACTAAATGTATCTATCTTATTAATTTGTACTTTCACTCTTTTTTTTTTACAAAATTTTTAATTACTTGCTCTTTAATTATTGTTATTTACTAATGAAATTCGAGCATAATCCGTTATTTTGTATAGCTTCAATATCATTGACGTTTATCTACCAAATATTGTGGTAAGTATCGTGAGATATGTCGAATAGACACATGTGAATGAAAAGAGAGACATATAAAGCCCTCGACGGTTTTTCGTTGGGTAGGAATAAGAAAACTATTTCCATTTTTTTAATGATAATACTAAACCTCGTCAGTAGCTATTAAGCAAAAACAATTAAAATGTTGAGAAACAGAAAAAAAGGTTTTAATTATTAGATCTTCGCTTTCCACATATTTATCGTCCACGGTGTTAACTCATCCTCATTTACTCGTTCATCTGACAAAATCTATTGCTACAGTTAATGGGTTATTTAAAGGTTGCGAATCGAATACCGCTGCAGTGTGCGCTGTGAAACTGACGTCGGGAGCGTCTAGTCCAAGTCGAGAGGTGCAACAAATATTTTCCAGAAATGACGACGTGTTCTACGAACATAACATGGTATGTGGTTTTTTACATTCTATCAACATGAAAATTAGAAAGGGACTTCACTTAACCCTGAAATATAATTTCCAGTAATGTAGTATTTTAATGTTGCCATACTAATACATCATACATTTGGGAAAAACTTATAGTTTGAACTTGTAAATGAGCTGGACAGTTGTAATACTAAAACGTCATGGATTGTACAATATATTTCCTATAGCCAGATATTTCGGTCAAGGATTATGGAAAGCTAGTTTTACTACGGAAATGTTATTATAGGGCTTATTGTACGTAACTGATGATGGTTTATTAAAATAATGGGAGACCAAAGGGATTGGAATTATGAATAAGGACTTACCGTTCTGAATGAAGGGGCTTTATATCACTACACTCACTAGCGGTGATATAATTATTTTCGATACAGATGAGTCTACAATCGGCAATGTCTTTGCTCCAAATGTCATTATTATTCCAAATTAAGCGACATGTAAGGCGATGTATCCACGGTAATTTACGAAAGGGTAGTAAAAAAAAGGAACAGGAAGGATATCAAAATTATGCTATCAGAAATTTAAACCATAAACATGTGCAAACAGATGATAATGTCTGGAACTATCTTCTTCGAAAGTCAAATTATCACTAATTATAATAAACGATTATAAACAGTACTTGTATAATTTAAAAAAAACATTGATAAATCCGATGAAGTGTTTCGCCTGTTCCTTTTGGTTTGCATAGTGATGTAGTGTTTTATCGTTCATAAGTGTCTTCCAATAGCATTCATTAAATAAAGATTTATGAAGTAAGTTAATTTGTGTCCAGGAAGAAGAATCTCGGAAAAGTTATTATAGGGTTTATAGTACGTAACTGATGATGGTTTATTAAAATAATGAGAGACCAAAGGGAGTGGAATTATGAATAAGGACTTACCATTCTGAATGAAGCGGCTTTATATATTATTTTCGATACAGATGAGTCCAGAATCGGCAGCGTCTTTGCTCCAAATGTCATTATTATGCCAAATTAAGCGACATGTAAGACGATGTATCCACGGTAATTTACGAAAGGGTAGTAAAAAAAAGGAACAGGAATTGTAATAAGTAATTGAGTTACTATAAAATTGTATATATATAAATAATGTGAATATTCTCCACCTTCAAATAACTACTCATAACAATTTTACTGGCGATCGTTTGAACGTAATAAAGTTATCTCCATCTCTAATGGTGAGTTATAAAAAAAGTGTGTGCGTACTTATGTACACGCGTTAGAAGCTGTACTTTTTTGGCGTAACCAGATAAAAATCTTTTCAAATTTTATCTTTCGCCTACGTTTGTAGCAAAAACTATACTAACAATAGAAAAATTTGACTATAGCTAACTTCAGAGCGTGAGGGTGTGCGCGCGCGTCGTAAAAATTTACTCTCATCATTTTTCCCTAACGCGCCAAAAGAAGTATAACTTCAAAAAATGGATAACATAAAAACCTGCGGGAAGAAATAAGTATGCCCACTTTCAAGAAGATTGGTCAAAGGTTTCGGGGTTTTTGATCTTTGATATACCCAACATACATTTGTTTCAGTGGCAATGTTTCCATATAAGCCGATTACCATTGGTTTCTTTTGGAAAAGTTTATCTACTTAATATTATAATATTTATTATCTTAATATGTTACAATTATAAACTATATAATATTTCAAAATACTAATCAAGTAAAAGTAATTAATGTATAAATACATTTTACTGTACTATGTATAAGTCATAATTTGCGAGGTATATTTTATCTACCGAAGTTTCGACCTGCAAGATAATAATTTTTGACGTTTATAAAACTTTTTAGTAAATTATATTTAAGATGCAAAAATCTTTAAAAAATCTTAAAATCTGCTTGTTATGATAAGTAGAAATAGAATTATAACTACAGAAGTGTTCGGGTTCGTACAGAAACTGACAACGACTCCTCTTGTGTTGGTAGTGTCTATGGACGGCGGTGATCACTTAACATCTGGTGATCCCAAGTTTCCTCCTATGATATAAAAAAAAATCTATATCCTCTTGGACCACATCAGAATATGTTACGTGAAATTTTGGTCAAAAACGAATACACCGATTTCAAAGTATAACTTTCAAGAGCACACTTACAGGCTGTTGCTGATAAGTTTTTAAATTCAATGTTAGACAGACGAACAATAGGTAAACTATCCCAAATATATTCGATTACAAAACGTTCAACTGCACTTGAAATGAGGTTTTAAAGTAATCTGTAAGTTTCGAACTAACTTGTAATTTTTTGAATTAATTTGTAAGTTTCGAACTAATGTGTAAGTTTCGAGCTAACATGTAAATTTCAAACTTACCTATAAGTTTTAAACCGGCCTGTAAATTCCAAACTAACCTGTAAGTTTATCAAGCTTCTGTTCCAGAAGGTCGAGCCTCGCAACCGGTATGGCACGTACTTCCTCACTAGGAGCACGATCGACACATGTTGCTATTGAGTGGTTCAATGATTGACTACTGGACTTATCACTAGATGCCTTCCTCTGGTTCGCTTCCGTTATCTGAGCAATCGATATCTGTGGCCAAGATGTGTCGCTATCTATAAACAATAAAGTCGATTTAAGTTTTCCATGTCTCTTTAATGTCAGTGATTTTCAATATTGTTAATAATTTTAAACTTAGCCATTTAAATCTGTTGTGATGATGAAAGCTTTATATGAAATGTTATTACGACTAATTAATAAAAATATATAAAAATCCAGTGTCATGATGTTTGTCCACAATGAACTCCGAAACTACTCAACCGATCTTCATGAAAGTTGGCATTTATGTTTAATTTGGTCCAACTTAAGAGATAGGACTGTTAGATATATCTCAATAGATGACACCACATTTTATTTTTAGTTTCTTTTTTTTCTGTTCCACATGTAATAACTGAGCCACAGTAACGTGTGGCTAGGTCAGCTAGTAATTTATAAATTATAATAGTGAACGTACTTGTGTGAGTAAGCTTATGTGGATGGGGAGAATTTACTGCGGCAGCGAATATGTCTGAAACCGATAGCGATTCACCACCATTTGGCACCGCAGAACTGGTCTCACCAGCCGGTGCCGTTTGAGGAGATTCTTCTTCCTGGACACAAATTAACTTACTTCAGGATATCAAATAAATAAAATGTTTATTTAATTAATGCTATTGGAAGACACTTACGATACACACACGATAAAACACTACACCACTATGCAAACCAAAAGGAACAGGCGAGAACACTCCATCGGATTTATCAATGTTTTTTTTAAATTATACAAATACTATTTTAATTTAAAAAAAACATTGATAAATCCGATGGAGTGTTCTCGCCTGTTCCTTTTGGTTTGCATAGTGGTGTAGTGTTTTATCGTGTGTGTATCGTAAGTGTCTTCCAATAGCATTAATTAAATAAACATTTTATTTATTTGATATCCGCGTCGTAAAAATTTACTCTCATCATTTTTCCCTAACGCGCCAAAAGAAGTATAACTTCAAAAAATGGATAACATAAAAACCTGCGGGAAGAAATAAGTATGCCCACTTTCAAGAAGATTGGTCAAAGGTTTCGGGGTTTTTGATCTTTGATATACCCAACATACATTTGTTTCAGTGGCAATGTTTCCATATAAGCCGATTACCATTGGTTTCTTTTGGAAAAGTTTATCTACTTAATATTATAATATTTATTATCTTAATATGTTACAATTATAAACTATATAATATTTCAAAATACTAATCAAGTAAAAGTAATTAATGTATAAATACATTTTACTGTACTATGTATAAGTCATAATTTGCGAGGTATATTTTATCTACCGAAGTTTCGACCTGCAAGATAATAATTTTTGACGTTTATAAAACTTTTTAGTAAATTATATTTAAGATGCAAAAATCTTTAAAAAATCTTAAAATCTGCTTGTTATGATAAGTAGAAATAGAATTATAACTACAGAAGTGTTCGGGTTCGTACAGAAACTGACAACGTATTTTTGATATTGAATAAATGAAAATTCTATTTAATATAACTTTTTAATTTTAAGAAAAAAAAGTATAACATTATTCTCTTATAAATTTTATATAGATATATAAATCTTTCCACTCAGTACACAAATGTTTTTCCCAAACTAAATGTATCTATCTTATTAATTTGTACTTTCACTCTTTTTTTTTACAAAATTTTTAATTACTTGCTCTTTAATTATTGTTATTTACTAATGAAATTCGAGCATAATCCGTTATTTTGTATAGCTTCAATATCATTGACGTTTATCTACCAAATATTGTGGTAAGTATCGTGAGATATGTCGAATAGACACATGTGAAAGAATAGAGAGACATATAAAGCCCTCGACGGTTTTTCGTTGGGTAGGAATAAGAAAACTATTTCCATTTTTTTAATGATAATACTAAACCTCGTCAGTAGCTATTAAGCAAAAACAATTAAAATGTTGAGAAACAGAAAAAAAGGTTTTAATTATTAGATCTTCGCTTTCCACATATTTATCGTCCACGGTGTTAACTCATCCTCATTTACTCGTTCATCTGACAAAATCTATTGCTACAGTTAATGGGTTATTTAAAGGTTGCGAATCGAATACCGCTGCAGTGTGCGCTGTGAAACTGACGTCGGGAGCGTCTAGTCCAAGTCGAGAGGTGCAACAAATATTTTCCAGAAATGACGACGTGTTCTACGAACATAACATGGTATGTGGTTTTTTACATTCTATCAACATGAAAATTAGAAAGGGACTTCACTTAACCCTGAAATATAATTTCCAGTAATGTAGTATTTTAATGTTGCCGTACTAATACATCATACATTTGGGAAAAACTTATAGTTTGAACTTGTAAATGAGCTGGACAGTTGTAATACTAAAACGTCATGGATTGTACAATATATTTCCTATAGCCAGATATTTCGGTCAAGGATTATATAAAGCTAGTTTACTACGGAAAAGTTATTATAGGGTTTATAGTACGTAACTGATGATGGTTTATTAAAATAATGAGAGACCAAAGGGAGTGGAATTATGAATAAGGACTTACCATTCTGAATGAAGCGGCTTTATATATTATTTTCGATACAGATGAGTCCAGAATCGGCAGCGTCTTTGCTCCAAATGTCATTATTATGCCAAATTAAGCGACATGTAAGACGATGTATCCACGGTAATTTACGAAAGGGTAGTAAAAAAAAGGAACAGGAAGGATATGAAAACTATGCTATCAGAAATTTAAACCATAAACATGTGCAAACAGATGATAATGTCTGGAACTATCTTCTTCTCAGTCAATCCGTTAGTAATTATAATGAACGATTATAAATAGTATTTGTATAATTTAAAAAAAACATTGATAAATCCGATGGAGTGTTCTCGCCTGTTCCTTTTGGTTTGCATAGTGGTGTAGTGTTTTATCGTGTGTGTATCGTAAGTGTCTTCCAATAGCATTAATTAAATAAACATTTTATTTATTTGATATCCTGAAGTAAGTTAATTTGTGTCCAGGAAGAAGAATCTCCTCAAACGGCACCGGCTGGTGAGACCAGTTCTGCGGTGCCAAATGGTGGTGAATCGCTATCGGTTTCAGACATATTCGCTGCCGCAGTAAATTCTCCCCATCCACATAAGCTTACTCACACAAGTACGTTCACTATTATAATTTATAAATTACTAGCTGACCTAGCCACACGTTACTGTGGCTCAGTTATTACATGTGGAACAGAAAAAAAAGAAACTAAAAATAAAATGTGGTGTCATCTATTGAGATATATCTAACAGTCCTATCTCTTAAGTTGGACCAAATTAAACATAAATGCCAACTTTCATGAAGATCGGTTGAGTAGTTTCGGAGTTCATTGTGGACAAACATCATGACACTGGATTTTTATATATTTTTATTAATTAGTCGTAATAACATTTCATATAAAGCTTTCATCATCACAACAGATTTAAATGGCTAAGTTTAAAACTATTAACAATATTGAAAATCACTGACATTAAAGAGACATGGAAAACTTAATGGACTATATTGTTTACAGATAGCGACACATCTTGGCCACAGATATCGATTGCTCAGATAACGGAAGCGAACCAGAGGAAGGCATCTAGTGATAAGTCCAGTAGTCAATCATTGAACCACTCAATAGCAACATGTGTCGATCGTGCTCCTAGTGAGGAAGTACGTGCCATACCGGTTGCGAGGCTCGACCTTCTGGAACAGAAGCTTGATAAACTTACAGGTTAGTTTGGAATTTACAGGCCGGTTTAAAACTTATAGGTAAGTTTGAAATTTACATGTTAGCTCGAAACTTACACATTAGTTCGAAACTTACAAATTAATTCAAAAAATTACAAGTTAGTTCGAAACTTACAAATTAATTCGAAAATTACAAGTTAGTTCGAAACTTACAGATTATTTTAAAACCTCATTTGAAGTGCAGTTGAACGTTTTGTAATCGAATATATTTGGGATAGTTTACCTATTGTTCGTCTGTCTAACATTGAATTTAAAAACTTATCAGCAACAGCCTGTAAGTGTGCTCTTGAAAGTTATACTTTGAAATCGGTGTATTCGTTTTTGACCAAAATTTCACGTAACATATTCTGATGTGGTCCAAGAGGATATAGATTTTTTTTTATATCATAGGAGGTAAACGACCAAGGGGATCACCAGATGTTAAGTGATCACCGCCGTCCATAGACACTACCAACACAAGAGGAGTCGCAAGTGCGTTACCAGCCTGTGTTTGAAGGGGAAGGGGAGAGGAGACGGGGAAGGGGAGAGAAGACGGGGAAGGAGAAGGGGGGATAAGACGGGGCAGGGGTAAAGGAGACGGGAAGGGGGAAGAGAAGGTGGTAAACATGTTAAACCTAGAGCAGGACTGGTTTTCAAGTGCGTTACTGAAACTACATCATACAGGAACAGAACTGGTGTTATTTTTTACATTACTCCGTAACTCAATAGCAAATCAGATCTTGGTCAAACTCGTTAGTACTGAAATTGTACGATATGATCACCACCGCAAAACCGAATTGTGCTGGGCCCATCAAGAATTTCAATTCGGGGTCGTGACCACTCTGAGTAAAACTATGTTACACAGCAACTTTAATTATAAGTAAATACAATTAGTCCAATCCTACTTACAGGCTTGGCGTTCATGTTACGCTCTCACTATACTACACCGTGTTTAATAATGTATGTGTATAGTGTAGTTGTATGTAAAATTAGTGTAGGATAGCACAAACACTCACAACAAATAATAATAATGTCCAATAATAGTGTTTATATAAAATTCATACAACAAAACAAAATTAATACGCGTCGGACGTCACAACGCTTCAAAACCCGCACAAGAATGTGTCGCATCTGAGACAAAAAAATGTGAATGCAAGCGTCCTTTTTTTTATAATATTGTTTACAACATGTCACGAAACGAGACAAAAAAATGTGCAGGCAAGCGACCTTTTTTTAGCGTTTAGCGTCGCCGGAGCACATTCCTTAACGGAAATTTTTGATTCAAGTTTTCAAGGAACAATAAAAGCTCTCATGATATGTTTTATAACAGAACTAGTTGCACTACAGAGCAGAGAGCTTCGCAGTATGCGAAACGTTATGGCACCTCCCCGTGACCTGATAGAAGAGATGGTACTTACGCATACACAGCGCACCACACAGGCTATCGAGAATGCTTTTACTTTGGGGTAAATATTATTACTATGTATATTTCTAACTAAACTTCGACTTTATTTTGATACACTCTAGATACATATTATATAGAGTTATTTTTGATATCAGAATGTTATGTATAACTTGTAGTTGTTAAATTTCGCTTTATATATTGAAGCCATTTTTCCCCATGCTTTGGCCAAGTACAGATTGCAGGATTCTCATAGATTATTTGTTTTGTGAATGTATAATTGAATACTTTATTGCACTTTTGGATTTGTACACTGAAATTTAAATGTAAATTTTTTTTGACATGACAGACTTAAATTTTAGTTATATGTAGAGACTAGCTTCTGCCCGCGATTTCTCCCGCGTGGAATAGTTATTTTGAGCTGACGCTAACACGCAGCGCAAGCTCTCAAAAGGAAAAAAAACTATTTTGAAACACTCTTCATTGGTGATCCGCTCCTATTGGTCTCAGCGTGATGATATATAGCCTGCACAGGCCAGATAGGCCTTTCTCTATAAATGAGCTATCTAACACTGAATTCTCTCTTCTCTCGTACTTAACTCGACCCGTCATTTAAATTACAATAACAATTGATAGAGTGGACCGATTTTAATGAAATAATGACTAAGTTACTCTGGACGATATGCTTTATTTTATTGTGAACCCAGTACTTTGGCAGTGATACGTGTTCATATAAACAGACAGACATTTCTAAAAATGATATTTATTCATAGACACGTTTAACAATTTTTTTCATGATAATGGAAAAAGTACAGACACGTTAGATTGACATTCTTATTATATGTGTAGATTGTGCTATCCATCAGGCACAGGGCAGTCAATTTGCCATGCTACAATAAAAAAATGTGTATATGTGTAGTTGGGAGCGTATGTCGCGCGTGGGGGAGGCGGCCAGCAGGAGCGCGGCGCAGGCGGCCGGCGTGGGGGCGTCGCGTGCTCTCGAGCCGCTCGCTACGGCGCTGCAGCACGAGTTCGCAGCCAAACTCACCGCAACGGACCACCTCCTCAAGGACAACATCGAAAAACTCGTCAACAGCAAGGTCTCTCTCTCTCTCTCTTATCTCATTGAATTGAATGTTTCATTAGGCACTTTTTGGTTGAACAAAAATCATCGACATCGTTGTAGCTCGCTGGTTCAAATCCGGCTCGAAGGACCGAATTGTGTAGCTCGCTGGATTAAAGTTAATAAAATTAAAGCCACGTAAGAAAATGAACTGTATATATTTGATTAAAATTTCACAGATGTATCTGCGACGCGTGATTGTCTTTCGTTCGAGCTGTCACGAAAATTGTGACGTTTTTTAATGTTGCCAGCTAACAAAAATCTCTATGTCTATGTCATACAATGGTCACCGAACTCTTTCCATGAGTTATATGTATTTTTTGGATGAACAAAAATCATGGAACTGGCGTCATTTTCACCGAACGCTTTCCATGAGCTATATGTATATATGTGTATTTTTTGGATAAACAAAACTCATGGAACTCGCCTCATCGTTACCGCACGCTTCCCATGAAGCTATATGCATACTGTTAAATTACCAGGTCGGAACAATGTCCGCCGAGCCTGCTACTTTTAAATAATTCAGACTATAATAAATTTCAAAAGCATAAGAGGACACAGTTATTCCATTGTTTTGAGTTTTCACTTCTGTCGGCAGTCCTTATGACTTCTTCGATTTTTTTTTGACAACCAATCTCTTCTAGATTATAACTGCCATTGCCGATTATGTATTTTTTTTTTCGAACTGACTACGCTATTGACCTAGCAAGGTCTTAACAGTTTCACCGGACTACAATGTGTAATAAATAATATTAAAATGTCTTGGGCTAATTGCAATGTACTAACAAGATGGTGGCTCCCTTGTTAGAACTTTCTGTGGAGTTTTAGTGGCCTCTCAGAATTCATACTCCGTAGTATTAGTTACCATCCACTTCACTTATGCATGAGACATACGGTTTTCTACATCCGTTGGATTTGTCAAAACTACATTAACACGAACGAAACCGCGGGGGGGAAACTAATATTAATTATAATATGGGTTAAAATTCAGTGGTATGAGAAGAGTAATTTAGAGTAAATGTGTAATACAGACGGTAATGGAACATCTGAGTACGACGATAGCGAAGTCCCTGTCGGAGATGGTGCGCGAGTCGTTCCGCTCGGCGTTGTTCGAGAGCGT
>MU159123.1:763825-814345 GCA_015888305.1 Antheraea pernyi | reverse complement strand
AAACGAACAGGTGGGTCACCTGATGTTAAGTGATCACCACCGTCCATGGACACTAACAACACCAGAGGAGTCGCAAGTGCGTTGCCACCCTTTGGGGGGAAGGGTTAGAGGAGGGAGAGGGAGCATGTGCATTACGAACCGTTCACCGCACGACAAATAACTCGCAACATATTGACTGACATACTACACAAAATAAATGAAACTGCAGCTACGCGCGCTACGGCACAAAAGTGATCAGTATCAAAATGGATTTATCAGAAGAAGTAGTTTGTATTTCCACTCGTAATTATTATCATTCCTAACTTTACAAAACGTTGAACAAACGCTAGGCCTGTGCCGCAAACATGTTGTAATTTATTATATACTTTTTTGCCGCTGCAGTGATTATGTAGTTACGTGCGCACAATAAAATTGTAAACCCTCTGTGACATTGCTACGGTGCGATCTTATTGTAATGAAATTCGTTCGTAAGTTCGTAGTGCGTGCCTGTGCTTTTTTTTCCACCACACTACTGATTATGTGTAACAAAATGCCTGGTGTTATTAAAGACTAGCTTCTGGCCGCGACTTCGTCCGTGGAATAGTTACTTTGGGCTAACTAACACGCAACGGAAGCTTTCAAAAGGAAAAAAAAAACAAAAACCGATTTGGAAACATTGTTTATTGGGGTTCCGCTTCTATTGATCTTAGCGTAATGATATATATGATGATATTTTTCAAATCTGACAAATAGTTCCTGAGATTACACCCTACAACCTCACAAACTTTACCTCTTTATAATATTAGTATAGATTCCTAGGGCGCGAATAAAGAAGTGCAAGTGCTATTTATCGAGTTAAATTTTCGATTGACAGTCGCAGCGAATACGGAAGCAGCAGCGCGTGCGGCCGCCGAGCGTGGCGGTGCCGCGGCGACTGCCTCGCTGCGTGCGGCGCTCGACCGGCACGCGGAGGCGCTCGCTGCGACCGCCGCCAACGTCGCGACCGCCGCGCACCAACAACAGCAACACCCTCCCATGCAACAACTCACCGCCGCACTCAAAGACGCCGCTCACAGGTAACCCTACACACATGCACACACGCACGCGCACACAGGCACGCACTTGAGTACGTACACACACCCAATACCCATACCCATATACCCATACGCGCGCGCGCACATACACGTACACACTCTCACTCACTCAACCATACATACATACACATACACACGCATCCGCGAGCGCGCACGCACACAACACACACACAAAACTAACAAGTAGATATAGTGTTACGCCCGTCAGCAATGAATATTTGTACTCACAAACACTAATGGAACAAATAAACTCTTATACAATTACTTGTAATCGTACTTAGACCTTGTGATTATCTTCGTGTTACCTTTTATGTCAAGAAGAGATTTTATGTTATCTCGGATATTTCCCTAGCCATATAAGTAATTATTAGCATAGAATACAGAAGATATGCATACATCGACTATATTTTTGTTTATTTTCATGTTAATCTATGTGCATTTTGTTGTCTTGTAGTAATATATTTTTTCTTTCAAAATATAAGCCACATCATTGTTATCAAATGTCCTACAAAATACATCTCTTCAGATAAAGTGAACAGGGTTTATGAACTTGATAAAAATTACTTTCAAAGGTCATTCAAAACGATACAAAGTGAAATAAAAACTTATTGACATTTTTATCTTTGTTGTCAATAATGTAGAGCGTATGTATGTCTCGATATTAACTGACATGTCAATATCAGAATCCAGTACTTAGTATTCTTAAAGTGCAGTTTCTTCTACACAGTATACATAATAGATCATTTGTATATCAAGAAAATGTTGAGAAAAATTATTTATTACTATTCAATTTGGCATCCACATTCAATTTATAAAAACACAGAAAAGCTCAGTTTCTATATAGTTAGTTAGTATATAGTTTTCAATAGTACTTAGTTACTCTATATAAATAACTATATACACATTTCAATTGAATGATAGAGGTATGCCGTTGTGTCCACATCTCGCAGAAACTGAATACTGGATGGATTTCGATTTTTTTTTTAGTTTTCCCATCTTGAATACCTTGTCGAGAAAAAACATGTTGTTCTTATAATCTTCATTTATTATGTACAGTTATTAAGTTTTTAAGAAATTTTATAAGCAAAGTATATTTTTGCATACAACTTTTGTTTTTGTTTTTCTTCGGTACACAAAATATATTGTTAATTTTATAAATAAAGCAGACAAAATCGCTGATATGAACTTGTACGATAAATTGTATTTGAAGATAAAATTAAAGCGATAATGGCTCATTCGTTGTTCGTATTTGAATTAGTGGTATTATAGTCGACGCATTTTAAACTGAGTCGTCGGGCAATAAATGTCACTGACAGTAGGAATGTGCACGCAATGCAACCCGTAAGTAAGTATCGATAGATACTTAGCTACCTAAGCACGCGGCGTCGATGCGTCATCGTGACCTTCATTAATACTCTGACTCCTGATTGGTCGTTACGAGTAAGGGTTGTTGTTTTACTATAAATATAAGATTTTTTGTTACGACACTCATTACATTACATACGCTTCGTTACGCAATACGCACAATGAAGAATTTATTTTCCAACGTGGTTTTGAAGAAATTAACAACAACTCTCAAGCTCGGGCTGTGATTCACATAATTAATTCACATAATTTAGCATATCGATCGTACCTATCCCGTTATCGATATGCACATATACAATTCTTACGCACATGTGTAGTGACACCTTTCCATGAGACCTGTAAGTGCAATCGAGACAGACAGATAAATATGATTTATGACCTGAAGCCTCAGTTCATAACGCGTCGACTATAATGGTATATTGTTAGTGGTAATCGAAAACCGCGGCAATCTATGTAGTTACGAATCCTTGTCAATGACCTGGAGCTTTCGGTGAGAGAAAGCATGATGAAACCATAGCACAGTGATAGCTTTCTTAAGCTCGTCACATACTACCAACTTCAAGTGGGAAATCTGTCGCCAAACAATTAGTGTTCCAGCAACTGCACTTGAAAAACAATCTTTCCAGGCTTACCGTGTTTGCCACTTTGAACGACGTCGTTATTTAAACCTATACCGTGTTATTACAAAAAAGTTACATACGTATTAAACGCTTGGTTTAAAAAGGTTTCGTAATAAACGCACCGCGCTCGCCCGAGGCGAGTTCGCGTTATCCTCTTTCACAAGTCTAACCTAACGTAACCAAAGCGAGCGTACGGAACATACGTAACATTCATCGACGAGACCTTTTTAAAGCCAGGGTTCAATACGTTTTTAACTTTTTTGTAATAACACCGATAAGAGTATTTTTTTAAATCAAAATTACTAAATTCAACGCCTCTGTTGTATGATTATTTTATATCATTCATAGGTAACTGATGACTATAAACATGTTATTATTTAATGAATATGATTGGTGTAGCGTACTTGAAAAAGAAATGAGCTGGTGGCGCGAACAGGCGCGGAGTGTCGCCGTGCAAATGTCGAGGGCGCACTCACCGGCGACGCCGCACGGTACCGCTGTCGATAGACAGGTAAATTATCATCCGTCTATACTTTTATTATATTAATACTACTCTAAATTAACCTCTCGTTTACAGAAAACCAGTTAATTGTGATGGGTTCACGTGGACCGCTCGTCTCTCTTTAGATGTTTATATAACACTCGGCTCTACAAGGACAGAGTAGGGCAATAAGACAATATCGATAGAAACACGCATTTAGATAAATGGTCAAATATAAAGAAATTTACTTGTAAATGTTATATCGCATTTGAAAAACACAACTGTTATACAAAATTCTATATCCCCGTCTCACTTTAACTAATTCTACCTTTCCTTTATCTTTCGATCTGTAGTGTAAAATAGTCACATAAAAAAAACAGACAACGTAAAACCAACCTATTATTCGATGATAGAAAAAAACCTGATAATCAAATCCATAGATAATCTAGATTTTTTCTTTAATATTAAATTCTGATCTAAACTATTTCAATTTATTATACATATTATAATGTGAATATCAATTACATTTCTTTATAAGTATAAGATCTAATATCTTATACTTCATTTTGAAGTTACATCAGTGGTTGTTTGATCACGAACGATGCAGTCTTTGAACGACCAAAACTTAGTCATATTTTTGTAACAGGTATATACAACTATGACATAAAATTTTTTTGACTTTATAATTATTTTCAGAGACCCCAACGCAATTTGATAAGGAACTGTGTTCAGGAGTCCTTACCTTTTCTCTTACAAGTACATACAAATTAATTAAATATATGTAAACGTCTGTACACATCTTATTATTTTATTTTTGTCATAATGTACTTGGAGTAGACAATATTAGTTATTTGTGAACTCATTGTAAAATAATAGGTACATTCATACCAGTACTTTTAAAGTAATCATGTTCAGTACTTCATGTGATATTTAAATAGTCGCATAGTACTGTAAATTAATTAAACTTTAAATGCATATCGACAATAGTAAATTGAATCTTTGTTACATATGACTTTGTTACATTTGAACACATGGATCCTCGTAGATGCTGAGTAGTTTGAATGGCGGAATATTGATTTAATGTCTGTAAGTACGAACAGATGGTAGAGCCACGCTGTACCTATTAGTAATTTCCGCATGAATGGGTCGGTTCGCCCGGGGTAGTACCCCCCTCTCACAGAAAACCGACGTGAAGTAACAGTGCTTGCATTGTTGCGTTTCAATAGGTCAGTGAGATTGCCGGAGACGCACCTCACTTCCCCTTCCCCCTTTCTCTACCCTTACCCCCTCCCCCATACACATGCTGGCAACGCACTTGCGACTCCCCTAGTGTTGCTAGTGTCTATAGACGGTGGTGATCACTTAACATCAGGTGACCTACATGGTCGTCTGCTTGGTTTTGATATTTAAAAAAACCGTGGTTATGGCCCATAAATTTTTTTGAGGTTTATTTATTTTTGTGGGAACACATCGGCTGTGATGGAAAAATATCGTGAGGAAACAAGAATTTAAGAAATGTCCTTGTAGTATCACTTAATGTGGAAAAGCATACATCTGTGGATTTCTTAAACTCGAGATTTCTCGGCAAGAAATCACCATAGACTCGTACTCTTCCTCGGGAAAAGGCCTCTTTGCCCCTAAAGTGAGACTATAACATGGGCATTATTGTAAAAACTACTAATTGTGTTTGCATAGAAAATGTTATTAAATTGTTTTTTATATATAGTTTTAAAAATAAAAGTATTTACATGGGCCGATGCAAATGGCACAGATTCATTAGCTGACGGTTAAGGAAAAATATTGTGAAGTATCTAGAACCTGAGAAATGTTCTTGTAGTATCACCGTATGTGGAAAAATATAGTTCTGTGCATCTGTCGAAGTTTGAAGAAATCACCTTAAAGTCGTTCGTTGTCGTGGTAATTGTGCTTGCACTTTCCCTCGGCAAAAAGGCCTTTGACCCTGCAGTTATATGGGCAATAAAAAATATAAATTGTATTTACATAGAAAAATTTATTATATTGTTTTTTATGGATAGTCTTAAAAATAAATAAGGAATGTGCGAATAATGCCTGAATCGAATGTTTAAGTTCTATTCAAATTTCGGACCGAATTATTCGGTTCGAGTCGCTATCGAATAACTCGTTAATTTGAATATTCGCATACTCCTAAAATAAATGTATTTACAGTGTTTTTGGCGGGATTTTAGTCTGTCATGTATTGGATTTTATGACTATATTTTGTAAAATTGCTGGTGTTTTACGTAATATAGTTCGGTTACTGTGCATAAATGAAGTGAATGGAAAATAATACCACAGAGCATGAATTAAACCACTAAAATTCCCTGGAAAGTTCTAATAAGGGAGCCACCGTCTTATTGGAACACTGAAATAATCACACGACATTTTTAATATTATTAACTACTCGACAATGGCAGTAATAATCTGGAAGAGTAATAATCTGGAAGATTAGTTGCCAAAAATAAAGTTAATAAATATATATATAATATATTTACACATGCAGATGCAAGTGGCACAGATCCAGTCGCTGATGGCGGCGGGTGACGTGAACGGCGCGTTCCAGCACGCGCTGTCCGCCTCCGACCTCGCGCTAGTGATGTGCGCGTGTCGAGCCGCCGACCCCGTGCAGGTCTTCGGCCCGCCCTGCAAACTCAAGCAGCACGTCCTGCTCTCGCTCGTACAGCAGCTCGCCGCTGATATGGCCAGGGACACCCAGCTCAAACACAGGTATATAACGTCATTATTCCCACAGATAACAAAGTATTGAAAACATCAACATTCTCCTAATGGTTGTCCGCTCCAAGCCCCTTTTCACTTAATTCCACAAGTGTACTTTCCACTTGGAACTGCTCGTTTTTACAAAACCTAATAATGTCATACATTATTCATACAGGTAACAAAATATTAAAGACATCAATATTTTCCTCTTGACTAACTGTCTCAAGTGCGGATTACCACCTTGGTAATTCTTTATTACAACACCTGGTAATGTTATGCATTATTCCAATGCATAACGAAATATTTAAAACATACTAGTATATCTTTCTAACAGCGAAAGAATGTTAAAAATTGGATCAGTAGTACCAGAAATTACCCGGAACATCCAAACTCACAAAGTTCTTTTTTTAATATTGGAGTTTTATAGATACGAATTCTATCAGCGTTAATGCTTTTCTAGTGGGTGCCCGCGACTTTCTTTTCATGACAATGATCAGATAGATCTGCTTAAAAGTCTTGTCTAAATGGGTTCAGCTTTTTTGGGCCTTCACTTTGAAATCAGACACTTGAATTTAATTTATGTAGCTATATACTGAAAATTAGATCTAACAATGAGAATTTGCGTTGCGTACTGAACATGGTATATGCTTCTTAAAATATTATCTGTCTACATTGACAGGTGAAGGCAAGCCAACATTTTAGTTCTTCACTATCGAAAGCACATAAATCTTCGCGGACCCTGCTTACGGGAATTGTGAACCCACATTTTTTTGTCACCCCTGGTGAACCTCTTGGACCACTTTGGGAACGAAGGTAATAATTAAATAGTGACCGTAGCAAGCATTCATTAAATTACAGATACCTGGAAGAAGCTGTGATGAATCTGGACACATCGAGCCCAGTGACAAGAGAGCACTTGCCATCTGTCATCCGAGAGCTGCAGAAGCAGGTGATGGCGTTCCTGACTGCTGCTCCTCATCATGCCCTCGCTCGCCAGTTTCGAATGCTGCTCATGGCCACAGACTCGCTCGTCAAGAGCACCGTTTGACCTCCAGCACGTTCTATCGCTCCTGTCTGGTCATTACGGAAACCGACGAGCTTTGCACTTCAGTGACTCACGTTGATACCATAGTGCGTGTATCTCGGGCAGTGAATGTGTGATTTTATCTCACGGAGTGACGTGTGATTTTATCTCACGGAGTGACGTGTGATTTCATATTTGGAAGTGTTGTGTGATTTCTCAGTGGCTTAGAGCTGTACTGAACGCTATGGACAAATAGGTAAGATCTGTTTCTGTTATTTTGCTTATTAGTTTTGACTGTGAGAGGGTGCTAGAAGCGACAATGTGCATAATGCATAATTGCACATAATGCAGTATCAATTTGAAGCTAAGCGGACACCTACCATTGTGAGACTGTGACTGTTTACAAGTGACCTTACATTAATTATTAGACGATAATCTTGATTGTATTATATATTTACGTATTTTGTATCTATTAATAGCAGTTATAGGTTTAGGCTTAGACACGTGCCGTGTTATTACAAAAAAGTTAAATACATATTAAATACTTGGTTTAAAAAGCTTTCGTAATAAATGCACCGCGCTCGCCCGAGGCAAGTTCGCGTTATCCTTTTACACAAGTCTAATCTAACGTAACCAAAGCGAGACAAAAGAGCAAGATGGCGAACATTCAGCGACCGCGGTGCATTTAATACCAGACCTTTTTAAAACCAGGGTTCAATACATATATAAATTATTTGTAATAACACCGGTGATGTTTAGGTTTAAATAAAAAACCAATTATAAAGCTTTGATTTTATTTTGTAAATATACTAACATATGTCGGGAAATAAAATAGTTGTTAAAGTGTTAAATAAATAATTATGATTATATATAAAGAGTAATATCAGAGAGTATCTAGAGCTTGATCAGTACCAAATCCGCCATTGATTGTTGGTTATTCAAAAAACTAAAATTTCTTAAAGTTCTTATAAAACTATTTCCTGAAAAAGCTTTTATTTTTAAATAAAGTTTATATAGACATCAATTGAGGTTCACTTCATGAAAATTGTGTTATAGATCATCGTGAATAAATATAATATAACATCAGGCAATATATATATTTTTCTCTGATTAAAACCACTAAAAACTGACGTCATGTTAGAATATTTGTCCTCTTGGCATCTCAAACATAAATATATGATACAAAAACATAATTTATGATTTATTAAATTGATTTCTAAAAACACTGGAACACCTCCTTTAAATAATTTAGATGTCCTATTATACTATAATAGCAACTGTGCAAGGCATTGTCCGTGTTAGTAAAACACTTATTTGTACCAACTTTTGGGTCTGATCTGGTCTAAGTATGTGGTCTATCAACCTTTTTTGAAGTTTATCAATGTTATATTATATGTGTATATTCACCGTATAAATTAATTTTCTATATTAGAGAAACTCGCGCTTATCGTCATTTGTGTGCAGTAGTACAGTCTCACAGCTTTGTCTTTGTGATATTTAATGTTATGTGAGTAATTTCATATTTACGTCAGATTTACTATTGTATTATTGATTTCTCGTTTTTATATCGATCTGAAGACGAACATGTTTTTGGTGATTTAATGTGACACTTTAAAATATATAACAGTTTTAAGTATGTGTATAATTTATATGTAATGTATAAATATAAATGTTTGAGCTATATCATAAATTAATTCGCAATACTGAATGAATATATAATGAATATTAAAATGATAAACATTGACATATACAAACTCAAGACACGCACATAGTCTCGAATAAAGGTAACGCTCGAAACCATCCCACAAAAACTCCCCAATCTACATACGTGGCTATAGTTATGCGATAGACTTATGATTTTGCAAATTCAATCTTACCCGAATGATATAAAGTTGTTTTTACAAGAAAACTAGAGACGCGAGACTATTTAAATGAAAAATTATGCACTCATTTTTGTGTGGCGGCCGTGAGACGTTAAGTGTGCATCTCGGGTTTTTGTATATCAATGGGTATACATGATGTGTGTTTTGTTACAAGTTAATGTTATTCCATTAATATTTCAAGACTTTATTATTTATTGTTCCCTTCATGGTTTTATTGTAATTATTTATTACATCTAGAGTTTAAATTGAAATACTTTTTTTTAAAGACTGGGTAATGCGAACTAGGATAGTATTTAGTTATACTTTGGAATTCTTGTTTTATGTCTTTGTTGTCATCTGATTTAGAATCAGCATATTTGTATTTTTACGTATATTGTAATATTTTCATTATCATGGGTTTACTGACAAAACCACATAGTGACATTCTGTTAGCCTTTGAAAATAAGGCTGAAAGGTTTGAATCCTCACTAAAACATCTATATAATAGACAATATAAAATAATAAACTTTTATATTATTAACTTGTTTTGGCAGTAAATCAATGATATACCTCTGTGTGTATAAAAACCAATAAACTGTTATTAGTATTAAATATTCGTTTTCGTTTGTATTCTCTACTATTTTATTATTTATATACATTCAAATGACAAAATTCCCTGAAATATGAATATAAATAATTACTAAATTAACCGTCTTTCATTATAACATATTAAATAATAATGTTTTAGAATTGGTATGAAATGATAAAACTGGAGGTGTTCATAAGTAAAAGAAACTTCTCTATCCACAATTTCTGCAGTTTCTAGTATAGTTTACGATGCGGCTAACTTGATACGTATTGACAGAGTAATTTATATATATATATATATCTTAGTATTGATTTACAGTACATGGAATCGGTAAAGACAACAATTAAAATTCTTAAAAATGACTTCCATCGTATACAATATTTTAAATCGTTTGAATACTATATGCGACTCTTCGTACATAAGATTAAATTATGGTAATAAGTTGAAAGTTAAAAAAAGAAGTTCTTTTGATTTATTATTACGTAGTTACACTTTATTATGACAAAAATTCATTTGGGATCTGTAGCTCACAATTTTTTTTTATTTTAAATAAAATTTCCTCACTTTTTGTTTTCATTTTTGCAACAATTATCAATACTAAACGTAGATCATCGGAATTTATTTAGAGAGGAAAACACGGGTAAAAACCTTTGTGTAATATAAATAAATAGATTGAGTATTATTTATGATTAATTAAGCAACATTATTTTTTTATTTGTTTATTTTTTGCTGTTTATAAATATAAAACGTAAGATGAGTTTTCGATACGAGATATCAGCTGAATTGAACATTATGTAGGGAATGCGAATGAATAAAAGAATGAAGGACGATTGAATGTAATTACTTGAATGTGATGAATATAATTCGAGAAATTACATCTTTGATTTTGGAAACGATAATTGACTTATAGGTAACTCTGTATGTTTGTTTGTTCCAGCCTATCGTAGACTCTTCTGTGACATTATCCGTGATGTATGTTTGTTCTATGTGATCGTAGACTCTTCTGTGACATTATCTCGGAAATATTTTTTCATAGCACTTAGTGTTTATTGGAAAAACATCTAAATTCAAATTAAACTCGATATATACTTTTAGAAAACTTTGTGCTTATTGCATTATTATAAATATTTATTTTTCAGAAAACTACACTGCTTTTTTAAATATTTTTATAGCCATAAAAAAGTAGATTGGGCCGTACAAGCAATGGTTCAATTACGTAAATGTCTTTCGCATTGTATTTATAGAAGTCAATCTCTCGGAGATGACATTTTAAGTTTTCGACTTTCACACCTATTTAGTTTTTGTAAATATTGTATCTATAATGACATTTGTTAACGTATAATCAGAACGTAACGAACAACATTTTAGTCCGGTGAAGCTGTTAAGACCTTGCTTGGTCAATAGCGTAGTCAGGTCGAAAAATATAAAAATAACGAACAACATTGAGAATATTTCTGTATTTTCCTCTTTTAATGTTCTCTCTTGGTAACTATAACAAACATTTTTCTACGTCAATTATTTTTTTGTAAGAAATTTGAATCTCTTTTCTGTTATTTCTAAATAAAAGAAGAATCATTCTTATGTAATTTAAAATAGAGCAAAAAGTCAAATTTATTGTTACGTTTTCTGTACACGCTATATATGTATATTATAGTCATTTATATTTAATTGAGTCATTTAATTATTACGTATTGTAAGGAAACAAATAAAAATATGATTATCATTTGTAATGGTGTTTTTAATTAATTATCCTAACAGTAGTATTTTCATAAGTTGCAGGTTCTCCAAAACCGCGTTTTACGTAAAGTGTCCGGTGCCCTGTGGTAAGTCCGGAGAGTCGATCTCCATAGGGACCTAGAGATGCCTTCTATCTGGGCGTATGTAAAATCACTTACGATTAGTTATTTTGAAAAAGCCGCGAATCATCCCAGTCCATTAGTGGTATCCGCCGCAAAATACGAACCCGTACCGAATGCTGTACATTATAAAAGTCGTCCGCGACATATTTTTACCAACCCTCTCGATGAAATAACGGCAGTGAACGATCTGTCCCAGCCTGTCTCTCCAAACAGAGTGTTCACACCCACGCCCACGGTCACGCCGCCGTGGTCTGGGGGTAAATTTCGCTCCCGCACACCAGACTAGGCCCCCCTCGGCAACGACTCAAGCCTAGATCCGTTCAAGCCAGGCAAGTGGAAGGGTTTTATTTTTTTCCCTTATCAAACTGAAACAGTTTAGAATATTATCCGATACGAAATATATATAAGAGTTGTTGAGGTATGTATGCTTGGTACACATATATGTATTTTGCATTCAACTTTTGTTTTTTCTTTGGATACACAAAATATATTGTTAATTTTATAAATAACGCAGACAAAATCGATGATATCAACTAGTTTGATAAATTTTAATTTATAAAGATTTTCGATCTGACTACGGTATTGATCTAGCAAGGTCTTATTAAGCTAATAAGGCCGAAGCTCACCGAACTGCGTTTTTTTTTCGATCTGATTAATTAAAGATAAAATTAAAGCGATGACGGCTCGTTGAAAATCGAAAGCGATTCGTTGTTCGTATTAGTCGTATTTGAATTAGTGGTATTATAGTCGACGCATTTTAAACGGAGTCGTTGGGCAATAAATGTCACTGACAGTAGGACTGTGCACGCAATGCAACCCGTTATCGATACTTAGCTACCTAAGCACACGGCGTCGATGCGTCATCGTGACCTTCATTATCACTCTGACTCCTGATTGGTCGTTACGAGAAAGGGTTGTTGTTTTTCTATAAATAGAAGATTTTTTGTTACGACACTCATTACATTACTTATACTTCGTTACGCAATACGCACAATGAACCTGGTACACATATATGTTTCAACAACTCATATATGTATGAATAGTTAGGTTAACTCAGATAGGTCGCAAATTGCATGTATCAGGCATCAGCCCAAGCCGAGGTGTGTCGTGCACCCTTGAGCTAGTTGTCAAATAAAATCGGCTGAGTGCCTTAAGCGCTCGCCTTAGTAGTCCGGTGAATCTGTTAAGACCTTGCTAGGTCAATAGCATAGTCAGTTCGAAAAAAAAACCTAACAGTAGTAAGTGTAACCTTTCAAAAGATATTATAGGGTAGTTGATATCCCACGTGGACGCTTCATTTAGAATTAAGGACGTGGAGACATTCGCGTAAATACCCGAACGCAAAAGTGAGAGGAAGCTTTAACGGGTTTGCAAACGACATATTTTCGGAGTATACGTATTAAACATGACAGACCCTCATATGAGTCACAAGATTTGTGCAATAAATATGAGAATAATTGTACGCGCAGTCATTTTTAATTCCAAATTAGACATAACTTTTATTGAGATTAATACGTCTATTATGTATACATATATATACAGAACAGTAAATAATGCTATCACGTGTAAACTTATATATATACAAAACTGTAAATAATGCTATCACGTGTAAACTTCTTTTCTCATGGGTTGAGGCTTGCTACCATAAGTGTTTATATTTTCACTATAATAGACCACCACATTACAATAAATCAGGGAATGTTTGTCAGGATTTTTATATCCTCTTATATGGCTGTCATTTTTATTTACACACTAGCTGTGCCCGCGACTCCGTCCGCGTGGAACCTAATGTTGAAAACCGGGACTAATAAAATCATTGCATGTATTAAGTCCATTTACTCTACTTTTCTCACGTACTTAATGCACTTCGTCATTAAAATCATAATAACTTTTGATAGAATGAACTAATTTTAATGAAACCCAGACTAAATGTTAATGGAAGATATGCTTTATGATTTTCGTGAGGTGTATGGTGTAAGACTATACTATAACAAACAGACTGACAGATAGACATTTCCAAAAATGACACATGCAAATTTTTTTTCACAAAAATCTAAAAAGTACGGTTACGTTAGATTTACTGTCTTATTATATCTATAGAAAATATATTTAATGGTATGGAAGTTGTTATTACGAAGGGAACTTAAAATTAGCATCGGTCGCACCACACAATAGCTGAACACTAACATTGAGATGTTAGTGCAAAATAATTGTGTCACTCGTAAATCATGATGCCATATAAAATGAGTATGTGGATATATTCCATATAGACCAAGATTCCAGAGCTACCAGACCGAACTTATTTTTAAATGGATGAAACCTCATGATTTTACTAGTCTTTTATATACTTATAACACTTTCGCCCTCACAGAGTTCGAGACTGGGGGCGATGTATAGATATCGGGAGTCAAAGGTGACTAAAAATTGGAGCTACTTTACTTATTTTTAAAAGGTCCATTTTTATATGTGTTGTGTATAATATCATTCTAAGGCATGGACCAGTGTCGCCAGACACCTAACCAGGGGCACGACTTCTGCCAGACGCTATAAGCAGACTAAAAAATAAATGAACTGGGCTTATTTTGAAGTGCCTGATTTTTTAATATGTAATTCGGACAACTATTACAAAATGTTACATTAATCACGTATAGAGTCGATGCAGTCAGGAACGCCAATAACCAACACTTCGTAGATACTGTCACTATTTATTCGCCTTACAATACTTCGTACATAATAATGCGTAGATATCACCAACATCTTGCCTTTCATGGCCGAACTATGAAGTCAAAGAATATGCTATTTATTCATAATGAACAAACTAATGATTCAATTCTATATAATGATATCAATTCTTATTTACGTCTTATTAAAATCTATATAATAATAATTCTTATTAATGTATCTTTAATATGGTGGCCCAGGTATCAATGTGTATCTAATATGTTGGCGCTAGTGTCAATGTATATTTATAATATGGTGGCGCTAATATCAATGTTCCGGTCGTGTCTTGAATGTGATGCAGCGGCACCGGAGGTGGGTGATAACAAATACTATATTTCATCAGCCAGACAGATAGTAAGGGGCAAACGTCCCGCCAGACGTGAAAAATGGTCAGCTGTTAGTATGAACGCGAGAGCTTTACATGTGTTTTAGAGTAGGTAAAATTAACTAAATATTCAACTAATAATAATAAATAACCTTGGATCTCCATTAAAAAAAATGAATCATATAATCAAAATAATAATTAACAATATTTATTTAAGTCTCAAAGCCTTACTACTACCTACATAAATTTGTGGAAGTTATTTTTTATTTTTAGAATGATACAGAACATATATAAAAATGAGCCATTTAAAAATTAGTAAAATAGGTCCTATTTTTTGACTTTTAATATCTATATATCGCCCCCAGTCTCGAACTCTGTGAGTGCGAAAGTGTTATAGGTACATAGAAAGACTACACAAATCATGAGGTTTCAACCATTTAAAAATAAGTGAGGTCTGGCAGCTCTGGGATCTTGGTCTAATAGTATGCAAGCGATAAACATCTTTAATACATTCGATAATCAAGGAAACATAAGGTCGTTAAACATTCTCTCGTAATATCACCATCTATTGTGAATAGAAGAAACTACAGATTTCCCGATATTAAACTTGCTATAATATGTTACAAATTAATCCGTAGCTTTTATTAAGTGAAATTATCCCATATTGGGATATTGAGAATCTTTTTCGTATTATAATACCAGCTTATTCCATATACAAAACGTTATAACCTCATATTAGACTACATATATTGTACGTAGGGTAAACGAAAATAATTTTTTTCTAACGAGCAACTATCATATTGGTGATTTCATTTTTAGTGTAGATTTACTAGTTGAAAAGAAAAGTATTAAAAAAATGTCGATGAAGAAATCAAAATCATTGACCTCTTTGATAAATAATGATATTCTCGTCGAGAGAGACCGCACGGTTAGTGAATCTTCCACCGACGTTTACATTATAAACGATACTTCGGAACCTGATGATGTACTGGAACGTGGAAACAAGATGGCTGATAGTGGAATAGAAGACAAAAATGTGTCCGATTGCGATATGCTTGTATGTGTAGAGGAAAAAATTGATAAACTGAGCGGTGAGTACATATTTATAAAATATTTAACTCAAACTTTTACTACTTTCTATTAGCTGTCATTATTAAAAATCAAAATTATGTTTTGATTATATTTATAATAAGAATTGATAATGTGATGTTATTTTAAATATATTATTAGCACACTTTTTTCTATACTAAGATCTTATCGCGAAATTATCAAGCCATTTAAATATTGTTGATTGAAGATTGCGTTGTACATTTTTCATCTCTTTTATTGTATACTAGCTTTTGCACGCTGCTTAGCTAGTGTTAACGTAGTGAAATATATTTTTCTATCGTTATGTTTATTTGTTCTAAATTTGAAGTCAATAAACAAGTCAGTTTTTTTGTCTCCGTACAAACTTTACCACTCCAATTTATCTTCGTAGGGGTTAAACAGAAAAAACGCTTATTTGTTGATCTCTACGCAAGAAAAAGATACAATTTCATATTTCTAGCTAAATACTTAGCATATCTAGCTATACGTTAGCTATGCGTTGATAAGACATTCGATCAGCTTTTTATTTTTGTTGTATACTAGTTGCCCGCCCTGGCTTTACACAGACGTACTAACGAAGAAGATAAGACCAAACCTTCTCTTTACAGTACGACCATTTAAATAAATAAAATGCCAACTGAACAAATGAACATCAATTTGTCAATATTTTTGAAGATCTCCTTATTGTCTTTTATCTCACGCCTTCACACACTTTTTATATGGGGATTTTTTAATTTAAAACTTTTTACTTCGCCGTACGTTTTATCTAACATTTTCTTTCATACAAACAATAACAAAAACAACAAAAAAATATCCAAATAGATGCAGCCATTCTGAAGCGATGCGTTTACATACATTCGAAAATTGTTTTTTATTCATATAAATAATAATAATATCAGCCGTAATAGTCGCGTTGCTCGGGCACATGTTTCTTCTCGAAGGAATGTAAGGGCATAATCAGCACGCCGTATTGGCGATTTCAAACCGCGAGATGTCGATAGTTCGGTGGTTACTACAAGAACTTTTCTCAAGTTTAAGATTTTTCACGTTGTTTTACTTCATCGTTAGACGGTAGTATTAAGTTAAATTAATAAATGTACACAAATTCCGAATAATTCATTAATACGCTTGGGGTTTAAAACCTGTGCACTTCGAATACCTTTTATTAACGTACTATATAATTATTAACCTTAAAGTGACATTTTTAAAGGAAAATCTTTAAGTATTGAGGGAATACTTACTTCAAAATCGATACATATTATCTGCTAATTACTATATTTAATTTGATAAAAAATCTTAATCAACTAAAGCATCTAAATTCAAAAAAAAACATTAGCATTACTCTTTCTTAATTTTATTTCAATTCGTGAATGTAATCGTTTTCATCATTTTAGGTATTTAGTCTTTATATATGATCCTTGAATTAATATTAAAGCTAATTAAGAAATTTGAAATTTCAGATCTGTTCTTAGAACAATGTAGACTGCTGACTAACCTGAAAGAAGAAATTCGAAATTACAAACTAGCTATAGAGAAAATAGAATTAACACACAATCATATATTCGCGGACCAGTCAGAAAAAGAGATTCCTCAGAGGTTCATACTTCTTTTTAATTATTTATATAGTAACCATATCCATATCTTCTTAGTCATAATTTTTAATGCTAATTCTTTAGTATCTATAAACTATAGCAAATATTTTGTTACTTAGGTTTGTAAACACATATAAGCTCTATTTTATATTTTTCATCAATTAATTTAATTTTCATATTCATTCAATTTATGCAATAAGTACAGTCAGGCAGTTATTAGACGAGGGCACGTAATAAAAAGACGTGTAGACTTCCTGAGTATGTTTTTACTTTATCTTCAAATATGTTAAGAGCCAGTGACGGATTTATCAGTAGGCTGGAGCCTAGGGCGGCAGATTTTAGGGGCAATTTATTTTATATATTACAGAAATTAAATAAATTCATATTTATACTTCAAAACAACCACACAAACAATTCAACATGTAATATATATCACTTATTAAAGTCTTATTGTATAGTTTATATCAAACGATTTGGGAATCAAGGATCTGGAAGTACCTGTTACATATCAAATACCGTTTTCGATGAATTTACGCCCTTGATGGGCCATACAGTCTTAAAACAGACAGGAAACGAGAAGGGTAAAATATTTTTCATTAAACATCGATTCAATATCAGATATTGTAATCGAAATTGTAATTAATATGAATACGAACTGGAGTATCCAATGTAGACATTGGTATAGGGGTGGCAAAATTTCAATAGTCTTTTTTCTTTTATAGTAGCACGGCAATATGACTGCACTGTGCCTGATGGTAAGCGCAGTACAATCCAAAAACAATGGCGACTACCAAGTGTTACACTATCCATTGCCAGTCGCCGCTGTCATGCCGGCCTGCGAAAAGCTGGATATACACAGGCTGATCCCGAAACGCGACCCGCAGAAGCGAATCACTATGACCGGCTTTTTCGCCATATACATGGTGGTTGCGACCCAGTCAGGCTGTAAAACACTACCACCCCGCTTTCGCCATTGTCTCGTTCGTTATTCAGCAGAGTGCACCACGTGCAGGTGAGGTTGGCTTGGATGTCTCAAGTCTTAGATGTTATTTGACACCCCCTTACACACTTGCAAAAGTGAAAATCAGCCATTGGTGAAGAGTATATATTAATATTTATATTTTATAATCTTAATTACAAGAACGCTTACAGCTTATGTGATTTATTTAATAATTAATCTCTCATATTTAAATTTCATAAAACAGGGTTAAAAAGCAAAATCTTACGGATTCATCAAATATAAGTGATGGGCAAATAATAACAAATGCCGCAATCATGCTGAATGCTATAAATAGTAAAAAAAACATTACTCTGGATAAAGAAATTACAGAGGCTGCGATACAATTCCTGCAAAGTGAAGTAAGTGAAGTTCAGAAAACAGGTATAATATTTCACATGAATATAACAGATTTCAATTTATTACAATTAAATTTGAAATCATCGTGTAAGTGCGTCCGTGTGTTTGTAATTTCGTCCATGTATAATGTTAGCATATAGAAGTCTGAACACCAACGTAGCAACGCAACACTTGCAACCTGTAACCTAAGACCGTTTTTACTCCATACAACACTTGTCTCACTTGATTTTTTTATGTATATACATACTTGGGAATATGTATTGTATGTGCTGAATAAATATATCTTTCTTTCTAACTATTCAAATGTAACGCTATAATTATTCATCATGTTTCAACATAGATGTAGACATTTCATTATAAATATGTACCTAATTGTATTTCGTGTATTCATATTTGAAATTATGATTTTTATAGTTAGCTGCGTGCATAATGCATTTATGATTTAACATTTTATTTAGGTTTGATTCTATACTCAATTACTGTAAATATGCAAAAATCTTTTTACAAATGCTCCGGCTGTGGAGCTCTCTGGTCAGATAATTCCAGGAGACTATAATATGCTGCGGGTCTTCAAGAGGGAAGGTCGACAACGCGCATTTATCGCCGTTCTACCAGGCGACCTAAAGTCTTGTTTGACACTATGATGGCATAAAAAAATTGTAAGCTTAAATGTAGGAGATGGATCTCTAGTACTACTGATACGACTGTAAAATTTATTTCACTAATATTTTGTTCACGCTGATAATGGTCTCGTTCTATTGCTATTAAATATATATTGAAATGAAATTATGTTCCAAGTGGATACTAGATAATCCAGTGTAAGTTCGGATGTTACAATGAGTTTATACTTTCAGTAAAGAAAAACATAGTGCTAATACTATTTTTATCATGCTTACTTAGTTACCTATAATATTCAAGTTAAAAATCGGTTACTAAACACTTTATACCAAGTCTAATTTCTAAGCCTATCGTATTTAAATCAGCAACGGTCACACTGTGGCTTAATAATAACAATTCTTATTAATTTATTTCCAACATAGGAGCTTAAAGAACAGATGGTGCATGCCACAGCGCAGTCAGTTAAGGATGTCATAGGCACTTGTCTCCCGCGTGATTTCTCTAGTCTCTATTTACCAATATTGGAACGTTCTCATCGTCGGCTGGTTCGACATACAACAAAGGCTGTAGAGGACGCATTTATTGAACGTAAGCCGTATATTTTAATTCTAAAAACTACACGTAGAACACAATTTTATTAAGCGCTATATATGTCAACCTCAAAAACATCTACATCGCGGATTGACTACGCTACTAGTACAATTTTTCTAGTGTATGCAAATGGCCACAACAAATATAATATAACGGATTTTTATAGTCTCCGCACAAATGTAGTATATTTAGATTTAATGTTTTAGCATTTGACTATAATTTCATCTGATGTTAAATAACTATACGGTCTTAAATGGTAAGAACGATAATCTAGAGGACGACCGACCTATACGTACTTGGCGACAGCTTTGGGTTGTAAGGAGTGTCGAATAACATCATAAGACTTGAGACACCCAAGCCAACCTCACCTGCACGTGGTGCACTCTTTTGAATAACGAACGAGGCAATAGCGAAAGCGGGATGGTAGGGTTTTACTGGGTCGCAACCACCATGCATATGGCGAAAAAACCCGTAATAGTGATTCGCTTCTGCGGGTCGCGTTTCGGGATCAACCTGTGCATATCCAGCTTTTCGCAGGCCCGCATGACAGCGGCGACCGGCGACGGATAGTGTGTCACTCGGTGGTCGCCATTGTTTTTTTGTTTTAGTGCCGTGGTGCCGTGCTAAAAAAAAAAGATTTTCAATTTGAAGGTGGTAGCTAGCCAGATGAACTCTAAAAAACCATAAGACCTGCATAATATAGTTTCATCGCGTTATTTTTCTTCAACGAAAGTTCCGGCTTATTCACAATTTTTCGAAACTACTTCAATCGAGGCGATGTCGGCACACGCTAAGCTAACTAAATCATGATCGCTTCAAAACTTTGAAGAAGAGTAGTAGAGACTATGCAAGTTTTGACTGCGGGACATCTACTACCGCATCTGCTTTTTCCACAAAACAACGGTTGTTATACTATCGTATTGGAAAAAAACAATATTAATTCGATTTCAAACATTGTCGGAAAGAAGGATGTGCTCAAAGTAGTCAGGTGAAGCTGTTAAGACCTTGCTACCTCAATAGCGTAGTCAGTTCGAGATAAAAAATGTACTCAAAAGTCTTTTTTTTTTCGAACTGACTACGCTATTGTCCAAGCACGGTCTTAACAGCTTCACCGGACTACGACTCAAAAGTCCAAACAGAATTAATGTATATTACCTACTCCTATGAGGAAGAAACGTTCATTTTTTTTATTTATAATAGATATTTATAATATATAAATAAACTCAATCAACTTAATAATTATTTTACATTTAGAAAGCTACATTATCATCGAGTAACATAAGCTGTATTTATTAAATTTATGTAGGTATATTAACGTGAGCTAAACCGCTAACAAAAGTCAGTGTTATTTACAATTAATTTAACTAATAATAAAGTTATCGTTAATAATTTTACTAAGGGCTCATCCATTATAATTGCAGTCGAAGAGAATTCCGCTTTTTTAGCAGAATCTGTAACCAAAACCTCCAGATTTCTACATCGTGCAATAGAACGTCACCAGTCCATGTTAAAGGCGGTTTCGGATCCCGGGAAGAATGTTATCAACACTTTGCAATATACTATAGAAGAGTACGTAACTAATTATCTAAGACTTTTAAATGAATCGAATAAATAATGACGTGATTTATCGTTGATGCCGAATTCATCGAATTTTTCGGCACCGTGCAAATTTTACATTGCAAAGAAATTAAAACAAATTTCTTATAGTTGGTTTTTAATAAATTACAATGAAAAAAACACACGTTATTATACTAAATTGTGATATTATATTACTACATGTTTTGCCGTTGATTTTGTGGTAAAATTTGATCTAATGAGCATATTGGACTATAATTTATTTTGTGGTAACATTTGAATTATAGCTTTTTTAATTATTAAAGTTTCTTTTTTGGGATCTCTATTCAACAGCAGTGTTAATGATATGACAATCTTGAGTTGAAGATAAAATTTTGAGCGTTATAGAATATTTGATGTATAGAATATCTAAATTTAAAATTACCGCTTTACTCTTCAATATTTCTAATTTAAATTAATTAAACGCCCCTTTAAATTGTTACTTGGAGCATGTATTGCCAACAACCCGGTGTACCCTCGTGTAATCAGCGCCTGTAGATTAAACATCAGTGTTTTAATATAACAAATACTTAGTGATTTAATTAAATTTATATTTAAGTTTTCTATATTTATTTATCTTCAGATTACTTCATAAAGAACTTAAGGAATGGCGACAGAAGGTTATGAACATGTTTTGTGAGCAACTCCAGACGGAATGTTTAGAACAACGCAATCAGTCTTCTAAGTCATCTAATGTCGTTCAGGATGGAACTCCTCAACCGGTTGATCATGAACATTCTATCTTGGATCAATTATTAAGTTGTTTTTATTATTTATTAATTTTACATTATTTAGATATCTTATATTTATTTGAGAAATCTGTCTATTTAGATGATGTCAGCAGAACTGAAGAAGCAGATTAACGAAGGAAACATTAACGACGCCTTCGAATGCGCCTTGTCAGCATCAGATCTATCATTAGTTATATTTGCATGCCGGGCTGTTGAACCTACTCTCGTATTCACGCAACCATGCAAGTTGAAGCAGCATGTGCTATTGTCTCTTATACAACAACTATCTACAGACATGGTGCAGGAGACGCAAATAAAATGCCGGTTAGTGTTGTATAAACTACTAATTAATCTTATATATAATCCCGCCGAAACTTTTCATTAAATAATTTAAATGCTTCTATAATTTATTGAAATATACATCATATTTTTCACAAAACAAAGAATAAGTGGATCTGATACATCGCATATCAAACCTACGGGAGTGGTATCACCAAAATCACATAAAATGTACGTAAATATGGATGTAAAAGAAATTAAGTTTAATGGTCGCGTTTAAATTAAGCTCTCTTGTTTGGAAATAAGACTTAATTTTATTTTGCGTAACATCAGTATAAAACGTTTTTATTCAAATAAAATGCCGGTTAGTGTTGTATAAACTACAAATTAATCTTATATATAATCCCGCCGACGTAAACGTTTTTATTCAGGCTTGAACGTTATTCAAATAGGCAAAAAACGCTACGCTACTTGCTGCGATATGTCGCGTTAAAAGATGGAAAGCATTAATGATCGTATTTCGTTACTGTTACAGTTGTAATTAGCAAAGCGGATAGAATGATGATACTATTAAAATTGGGATGTAGCAAATTTTTGTAACGAAAATTATCAATCGATAATTTATTTTATTCATAATATTCACTTTGTTGTATTAATTGGATACCAACATTTAATTAAAATTAATTTAATTTAAACCATTTTCAAAACAAGTTCTAAAAGTATTTTATTGATAATTTTCAGAGACTAATAATTTCACAATACAATATACTTATTGTGCAAAGATTTCATGAATCTCTGTTAAAAATGAAAAATAAATTCGATGATTTGTTTTACACTTTCTAAAAGTATTTTATTGATAATTTTCAAAGACTAATAATTTCACAATACTTATTGTGCAAACATTTCATGAATCTCAGTTAAAAATGAAAAATAAATTCGATGATTTGTTTTACACTTTCTAAAAGCATTTTTGACAATTGTAGGTGGAGAGTATGCAAGCTTCCCGAGTACAAAATTTCATCTTGATTGATTAAACCGTTTTTAATTACCTGAATTTTGAATCTTATGTCTTTTTATGGTGATGCTGGATGATGGAACGAAGTTATTTTATTTTTAGTCGATATTGATGATCATAGTAAACGATTTACGCAGCTCTAATTAAATAACGAATAAATTATATTAAATAAATAAATAGATGATAAACCCCGATAATATAACATAATTCCTTATTTTAGGATATTTTCATTTTTACTACTGTCATTTAACATTCTATAACTGGCCAATAAACCATTATAGCACGATTTATTTGGATCATGTAAAAAGAGTACATACAAACGTGTGATTTTTGTTTTTGAACTTTCCTAACGATTTCAGCCTGACAAGGACGGGCTTTCACAGCTCACCGGAATAATTGTCGCACGGAACAAAGAATAGAGCTTATTTCCGTGAATTGTCGTGATGTCAAAATGCTTTAACATTCTATAACTGGCCAATAAACCATTATAGCACGATTTATTTGGATCACGTAAAAAGAGAACATACAAACGTGTGATTTTTGTTTTCGAACTTTCCTAACTCTTTCAGCCTGACAAGGACGGGCTTTCACAGCTCACCGAAATAATTGTTGCACGAAACAAAGACTAGAGCTTACTTCCGTGAATTGTCATGATCGCCTACTTAGCACTTCCACTTTTCTCTTTCTTCCGTGCATTGTTATACATTATTCAATTACATGTTTCATTTCTTACATATGCTTATCACTTATAAAAATAACAATTAATAAAATCTTTTGTTCTTAGATATCTTGAAGATGCCATCATAAATTTGAACATAGGCCATCCTGATACACGTGCTCACTTGCCGCTGGTTGTTGGAGAAGTTCATAGACATTTAAAAAAGTTTCTTTCGTCTTACCCGAACCATATGGCGAAACGACGTGTTACCTTGATTGTTATGGCAGTTAACAATCTGATAAAATAACTTGATTTGTCATAATTTTTGTTTTCTTAAAAATAAATACTTGCAAATATATAATAGACAATATTCTTTGACCTAATCCTTAAAAAACACTGGTCGGCAACAAAATAAGAGTAAAATAATGTGCGAGATTAATACATACCGACGACATGCTAAATTCAAATATATTATCAGAATTTATGTAGCACATCAGTATTTATGATATAATATATCATTACATAGTATAAAGCAAAGTCCCCTACCACGTCTGTCTGTCTGTTCGCGATAAACTCATAAACTACCGAACGGATTTACATGCGGTTTTCACCGGTGGATAGAGTGATTAATGAGGAACGTTTTAGTATATCATTTTAAAGGATTTTTTCATAATCAGTGCGAGACAACGTCTGCCAGGCCCGCTAGTAATAATATAAGATATAATTTATATTTTTCAAAATATGATATTATTGACCAGTAAGAGTTCAGTACGATCGGTATTTGTGGAATACATGCGCCAATTTAAAAGTAGTAGCTATAGGTATTAGCGGGATTACAAGGAGTATACACAAAATATTGATGAATTTTATGTGAGTGGGACAGCAGAGCAAAAGCTAGTCATTACATAGAACAAAATTGGCCCTTAAGATCATCTGTGATTCCGGGAAGCAAAAACATTGCAAATGAGCTTTTAACTAAAGAATATATTTGCCGCCACTACATATCGGATTAGGCTTAACAAAAAAATTAATCAAGTCTATGGAGGGACAGACATTTTAATAACAAATAGAAAGAAGGTTTGTTGGTCTATAAATAAAAAGAGCATTTTTGGTTTTGAAAGTATATATGATGTATGTGTGTCACTATATGTCACAACTTTCTTGGAAATATTACAGCTGTAAAATTACAATGAACTGGTACAAGAACTCCTTTCTTCATATTAACAACTCCGATGCAACGTGTCATTAAAATTACACTTTTTGCATTCACATTTAGATTTTTTCTCACAAAATCTTTGTATCGTGTCCAATGACCATGGTGAGAGGTCCCGCCAAGATATTGCACACATGGAAAAAGGATATCACGGCAAGTGGTCTCCAGCAATGTTACCTAATTTATTCTGAAAAATAAATCGTGAAACACCAGTTAAAACTTACAAAGAAAACGATAAATAGTTCTCAATTTTTTACATTATATTAATACTAGGTGTAACCCGCGGCTCCGCACGCGCTTTTTCAAAATGTATTAAATAAATGTAAAATTGTGAGTGGGTGTGTACATTACAGAAACGCTTTTTCAAAAACATTTGTAACTACGACACGAACGCCATCTACTGTAACGTGTACATTAGATATATGAATACAAATAGTATATCGAATGGGATGGGATTTATCATCAGCAACAAGCAGGAACTTCAACCTACTATATACCAAACTCAGTGCTCACTAACACTATATAAGAAAGTAATGTATAACGAATAATATATCTTAAATCTTTTATTATATAGATATAATGTGCCTGTATTGTCGATATACTTAAGTTATTCTTATACGTTCCTATAAACGCTGAGTTATGTAGAAGCAAACGCGGTAAATAAAACAATACGGCCGCCAAATTGACCAAAAAGATGATATAATTCATATTACATACAAATATATGAATTTCAATTAAGTATATTTATTATTATTGCAGTCCAGTAAGGCACACGTCTCACGTGGTTGTAACATATTTTTGATCAATTTCACACGAACGAATGCACAGATAGCAGTTAATCACTACATAGTGTAACAATTCAAATAAAAAAAGAATAATTAAAATCGGTTCACAATTAGATGAAAATATCGATTAACATACATAAAAAAATACATACAACCGAACATAATAACCTCCTCCTTTTTCGAAGTCGGTTAAAAAGAAAGTCCTCTGTCAGTTTATCTGTTCGCGATAAAGTAAAAAACTATCATTTTCATGCCATTTTCATAGAATGATTCGTACGGAAGGTTTAGGTATAATTTGTCAAGGTTTTCATTTTATTGACGGGGCGGGACAACGTCTTCCGACCTCGCTAGTTATCTGCCCGTAAAAGCTCCGTGAAAGTCGGTCCAACCAATTAGGAGATAGTAGGATATTTCGGACAAAGTTTTGAGTAACAAAATATAATAGTCTAAGTTACTTCTTATAGGTTGACTTATCTGCCAGTGAAAGTCCCGTGAAAATCAGTTCAAGGATTACGGATATTCCATTGCGGCCGCAGGCGAATAAAAAAATATAAATTACTTTTTATGAGGTCTGCTATCTACCAGTAAATACCCCGTGAAAATCGGTCCGCCACGGACAAATAAAAAAGAATATGTCAACCGCTATAATTACGGTTATCTGGCAGTAAAAAGTAAAATTCCCGTTAAAATAGGTCCAGTCGTTTTGGAGATTACTCAGAACAAACAAAAAAAACAGACAATATATAATAATATAAAAACATAGAAAAAGTTTTTTTTTGGTCATTTGTAGCCATATCCATTCATTAAAAAGTTGTTATTTTAATTGTACATACACAAACTTTATTTTTATGATACGTAATAGAGAACAAATAAAAAATTGAAAATAAAAGTAGTATAAACTTTTTGAATAGGAAAACAAAATAAACTTTGAAAATGTTTGCGTTGATACGTACTACGTTACCATGACAACGTATATAATACTAACACTAACGTAATCTCTCAAAAGCAAAAAAAGTGCCCGATTTTGGAACATTCTTCATTGGTGCTCTGCTTCTGTTGGTCTTAGCGTGATGATAAATGATCTCGATAAATGAGCTATCTAAAACCGAAGGATTTTCTCAAATCGGACTGGTAGTTCCTGAGATCATAGCGTTCAACCAATCAAACTCTTCAGTTATATATATTAGTATAGATTTTAATACATTTGAGATTTTAATTCATATCACAGTTATTTGTAAGATATACTTTTTTTGAAATAAATACGTATATAATTTGTCAATATCAGAATTTTATTTTAATAAAGAATCTCAAAAACTGGACGTGATATAATAAATCAGTGAGCAGATTTAGATTCAGCACATTCACCTGAATTGAAATTGGATAAGAAAGTTCTTGCTCCCTACAAATTTAATTTTTTGCCGACCAGTGAAATCTTTTCGAATGGTCATTGCCTCTTGACGTCGTTGTGTATGTTTTCATTATATGCATAAAATGCAATTTATCAAACTGTTTCGAACGGTGAGCCAATGAACAAAAATATTTTATGTTTTATTACCATAATACTCTGGACAATGAAAACAGCTGATAAACATCCGCCCAACTGTCATTATCGTAGCTGTCATTGCTGTCAACTCCTCAATACATATAACTCTTTCATTTGAAAAATAAACAAGAAAGTATAATGAAATTTGCATTATAAAAGCACTAAGCTGAGATTCAGGATTGATAAAACGGATGTCCAGCAAAATGGCTTTTAGGGTCTTCATACTTTTAATTATATCACATAATTTGTGTTCTGCATTAGCGGCCGCTCACGGACATAGCGTGGATAATTTGGAGCGCGAATCCGATGGCAGCTACAGGCCTAAAGATCACGATCATTACGGTGACTCCGGCCATAACACGGAGTTCGACCACGAAGCCATTTTAGGTGCCCGATGTTATATTACCTCTTTTGTTTTTACGACGTTACGCCGGCGTCACTACCTATGTAACTGTATGATAAGAAATAATACGATAGAAGTCGCTTGCGATGTCTGTGATACGCGCTTTAATCGTACTGGTGCCTTTTATCTTAACTATAACATATTATTTTTCTATAGGTAGTGTTAAAGAAAGTGAAGAGTTTGATAAGCTAAGCCCTCAGGAGGCGAAGTGGCGGTTGGGTCAATTAGTAACGAAAATGGATCTAAATGGGGACCAATTTATTGACCGTTTGGAGCTAAAAAAGTGGATTTTGAATTCTTTTATGTGAGTATAGTAATTTTTAACATTGTAATTTAATACACAAAAAAAAAGTATTTTTAGTATAATGAGGTATAATAATTTTATTTATAAAATAAAATCTAGATATGAACTATGCATTGATTACATTTACATAGAAAATTTTGTTTTTCAAAAAAAATAAAAAAATATTTTTTTTTTATAAAATTCAATTTTTTTTGTAGCTTTTAAAGTATGGTACTTTCATTTTAACAGCATTGGTCTGGTAGCAGCAAAATGGTTCCCAAAAGTTACATGACTAAAATAATATTAATATAAAAGGGATGATTAGTAAATATATCATTTATCTAATTTTTAGATTATTAATTAGCATATCCTGCAGAAATAATTTACCATTTGCAGCTTATAAAATCTCAGAATAGTTTTTAACCTTGTATATAACCCTACAGGGTTATATAAATATATATAAACATAATTAAATATTACTGCATTGATGAATATAGGTTTCAATCTTTACAAATGACCTAAAACTTTTGGTAAATTAAACTATCATGATTAGACCATAGCATGGATGTGGGGTTTTTCTAAGCCTACTTGGTTAGCTACCCTCTTAAGTTAAAAATCCACCATTAATATGCCTAAAGGTGTGTTCTGACACCTGCAAATGCGGGCCAAACCCACTTTAGGTTTAGTGTTTTTATTCTCTTAGAACACATTGTCCATTACATCAGTTAAGATTGCGATCAGACACTAAAATTTATAAAGTATAAAAAAAAATCTTAAAATTGCTGATCCAATTTTGATGAAATTTTAGCAGGCAAGAATTTTCCAAGTCTTATCTAGGACTATCCTCACTACAACAAAACTATTTTAAACTGAAGAAAGTTGTAGTCAACGTCTAGTTAAATAATGTACTAAAATGGACATAAATAGTTGACAGCAATATAATTTATGTTCATTTCAGTTCAGTTCATTCAATAACGGATATCTCGAAGAAAGGTATGGGCGTAATCACCATGCCATCCCACGGCGTATTGACAATTTCAAACTCGTGAGAAGTCCACAGTTCTATATTTTTCCCAAATATGATAAGAACATTTCTCAGGTTCAGGTTTCCTCTCGATGTTTTCCTTCACCGTCAGTCGATAGTGTTACCAATTTAAATTAGTAAATGTACACGAATTCCGTAAAAATTCATTAGTACATGCGGGGTTCGAACCTGCAGACATTGAAATAATATTCCACCGGTCAAACCACTAGGCCACCACGACTATAACTTGATATAACTATAAAGCAATCTTTTACTAAATATTGAACACATGGAAATTCTCATATGCCACCTCCCACATACATTGTTTTTATCCTCACTATTAACATGTTTCTTTCATGATTACAAGATCTTATTGAACATATCAAAATTTTACTTAATTGTATAATCATTTTAAATGTTCATCATATGGACATTACTTCAATATAAACAACTAATGACACATCCCGGCTTCATCCGGATGCAATGTACTAATGTGGTGTCATAAGTGTATCTTTTTTATTTACAATCTATCAAAGTCTTAGAAGCTACATAATAATCTTCACACAGACTTTTATCTGTTCTTTATTATTTTAAATCTGTTTTATTCTTATATACATATTTACACAGAATGGCACTGGTGAGGGTTAGGGGTGATTCATACAGGTGGGATTTCGTTTAGCATTAGTGTAGGGCTTGAGTTAATTTCGTTCAGCGGCGCGTGTGGCAGCGGAGAGATCTGCTTGCCCGTGACTCAGGACACCTTCATATTAATGCATCTATTTCACACAAAAGCTACACGCTCCACCCAACTCAACTCTCAATTTAAGCGTCCACTCAGGCCGTACACTTACACACAAGGCAATATTAAAATAAAAAAAATAGTATAGTATTTCCTCAGCTCAGAATACAATAAGATTATACCATTAGATACCTTTTATGTCTCCAGTAAACTGTCTCGTGAAGAGGCAGAAGAACGTATGTCTGATGCAGATGATAATCGTGATGGTGTGCTCTCTTGGCCTGAATACTTACAAGATGCTTTTGGAGTGGATGTTGAAGAAGATATAGGAACAGAGGATACTGGTGACACTGGAATGGTAGGGGTGCGGATTGTTTTTTTAATTTACATAATTCCATTTATCTGTTCTTTTCAGTTTAATCGTTCTGTACCTGCCTTTGATATCATACTGGGAAAACTATGCATTGACACTACACTATATGTTTTTACTATAGAAGCAATAGAGTGTAAAATGTTTTAACATATTGGTATTTCAAAAGCTTTCTATAATAATAATAATGAATTAAGAAGAATTAAATATTTATATTAAATTTATTCACAGCTTCTTAAGGAAGAGAAAACTATGTGGATGGCAGCTGATAGAAACGGTGACGGGATTCTAGACTTGAACGAGTTTGAAGTGAGTATCTACATTTTGATATATTTATGGGTATACACTTTTATTGGCAATATACAGTTTATCATACCAAAATATTTTTAAATAACATTTTACATAGATAAATTAATACAGTACCGGAATTTTGATTTTGTACGTCGGGGAGAAGAGTGAGACGTCCAGTTAAGGTCGTCTCGCTTCGGTTTTGTAAAGCGTTATCTCTATCGCACAGCGCAGTTGCAATAGACAAAGATAACGATATACGAAACCGAATTTAGCCGACTCTTTCGGTCTTATATTCGATGATGTACCGAATTAAAAATCGAAATATAGTGAGCTTTTGCCTGTGGTTTTGTTTGCGTAATGTGGATTTGACATATACCTCGGGAACATTTTTTGTATGAAAAGTATCATATGTGCTTATCTGTATCTCTGATGTATACAACTTCATAATGATCCGTTAAGTGGTTAAAGCATGAAACCGTAACATAGAAAGAAACAAACTTACAATCGCATTCATGATATTAGTTCGGATGATAGCAAGAAGTCACTTTTTGTCGTTGGATCACTTAATGAAACTACATAAAACTGACAGGTATTTACCAACCCAGAGGAACATGAATTGATGCACCCATACCTGGTCAACCAAACCTTAAGAGAAAAGGATACCAATAAAGACGGACACATAGACTTCGACGAGTTTGTCGGCGATAGAGGTCAGCCTGTTTATTATTTTTATAGATTTTTTTATACTAATGTTGCAAATTTTTTCCAACCTGAGGAATATGCCAGGGGTATAAAATCAAAACTCTTTTAGAGGAGTAAACAATTTTAGAGTATATCTCGCGGGCCCGGCAGACGTTGTCCCACCCTGATTATAAAAAAATCGTAGACAAATTATATAGGGTGTAAGGGGTGTCGAATAACATCGAAGACTTGAGACATCCAAGCCAACCTCACCTGCACATGGTGCACCCTGCTGAATAACGGACGAGGCAATGGCGAAAGCGGGGTAGAAGGGTTTTACAGCTCGACTGGGTCGCAACCACCATGTATATGTCGAAAAAGCCCGTCATAATGATTCGCTTCTGCGGGTCGCGTTTCGGGATCAGCCTGTGCATATCCAGACTTTTGCAGGCCGGCATGTCAGCGGCGACCGGCGATGGATACTGTGTCACTCGGTGGTCGCCATTGTTTTTGGATTGTTCTGTGCTTACCTTCAGGCACAGTGCAATCGTTTTGCCATGCTACAATAAAGAAAAACCTTCCTCAAAAATCACTTTACCCATTGTTGAAAACCGCATAAAAATCCGTTCAGTAGTTTTTGAGTTTATCGCGAACAGACAGACGCGGTAGGGGACTTTGTTTTATACTATACAATGATAAAAAAAGGATTATTTTTGTCAGGATCTCTTTACCATCATACATTAAATTTAAATAAAATATTATTTTTATTTATTTATGCATATTATAATTGAAATAAGCTAAAATAAGCACAACCTATTTTGATTATATACCCCTGATGTATATGATGCTGATCCATGACATAATTTTGAGATTGATAAACTATAAAACTCCAAACAAACAAGGAAATCCGCATGCAAACTTTCACGGTTCTAGCCCCTAGGCTGTGCCTTGACAATCCATTCAGTCAGTTACTCTTTTATATCTTCTTCTTACCCTTATCCCCCATAAGTAGGGTCGGTACAACATGTTTGTCATGTTGTGGTATATGATTTAGCTTCATTTTTACGATCGGCCGCCTGCCTGACATCAACCCTCCTTGGGATTATTTTTTTGTACCACTGTATTTATGATTATTATTATATAGTTATGAAGTCTGATGGGCTCTTTTAGCCTTACAATTTTTCGTTCCGGTTAAAAACGAAGTTCTTCAAGATTATGGTTTGCTTGTTATATTACCATTTTTATGTAACAGAAAACTAGCCAACTTTAGACTATTCCCGAGGACTGCGTTTTCTGGGTTTTTTTTTCCGGGGTCGTGGTTTCAAATTTTTCTCAGTAATAGTAATATAATACATTAGATATAATAAACCATTATAAAAATATAAAAAATGAAAATTATAATAGAAGAATAAATGCAAATAAAATATAGTATCATCATTACATAGTATAAAACAAAAGTCCCCTACCGCGTCTGTCTGTCGTTCCGTTCGCGATAAACTCAAAAACTACCGAACGGATTTTCATGCGGATTTCACCGGTGGATAGACGGATTAATGAGGTAAGATTTAGTATACAATTTGTCAAGGATTTTTTTCATAATCAGGGCGGAACAACGTCTGCCGGGCCCGCTAGTATATGTATATAGTTATTGGAAACGAATAACATTTATACAATTTCTAATTTGCTATAACTTGACAAAAATAAATGGTAATAAGAAACACATCGTGGTCGTGGTGATCTGACAGGTGGAATATCAGCTCGATATCCGCAGCTAGGAACCCCGACATGTACCAATGAATTTTTCTGGATTCGCGTACATTTACTAATTTAAATTGGTAACACTATACGCTGACGGTGAAGAAAAACATCGTGAGGAAACCTGAACCTTAGAAATGTTCTTGTAGTACTACTATATATGGGAAAACAGAACTGTAGATTTCTAAGAGTTTGAAATCGTTAATACGTCGGAGGCTGGCGTGTTAATTATGCCGATATCTTCATTCGGGAAGAGGCCTATGACCGTGCAGTGTGTCTCTTACAGGCTGATGATGATGACGAGAAACACATGCGATTCAGCGGGTACAGATAGAATTATATTAGAATTTTCTAACTTATCAGAAATTTATTTCAATTCGAATATCAATTGATTGTGGTACATGCATATTAATTTGTTTACACAGAATATTTCTAAAATCAACCATTCACTATTAAATACAAAACGTCGCGTATTATCGCGATATTATAACAATATTTAATTGTCTATAGCTCCACCGTAAATAATTATTAATTAATTGCGCGTTTATTTGTAATTGTGTGTGTATATCGTCTTTAAATACATACATAAGCATACAAAGAATTTTATATAAACCACTGAACTCCAATATTATCGACAACCTACATTCAATTAAGATTAATTTATATCATACGTTAAAGTATTTCTGTAGCAATTGAAAGGTCAGATAACAATTAAAGCTTACATTTCAATATATTAATTGCTACAGTAGACGGAGTCTATACGATAAATATGGCAAACGAGTATTATTTTTTTATTATCAAATTGTGTTTGCGTTAGTACTTTAATTATAAAGTCGCGTACAAAAGCAAGTAGATTACTACTTGCTTTTGTACGCGACTTCGCTCGGAAAGAGTATATTAAAAAAGAGAAGTGGTTTTATTCATACCGTCGATGTGCTTGAAGTCTGTTTTTTTTTTATTGTAGCACGGCAAAATGACTGCTCTGTGCCTGATGGTAGTAAGCACAGTACATTCCAAAAGCAATGGCGACCACCGAGTGACACACTATCCATCGCCGGTCGCCGCTGTCATGCCGGCCTGCGAAAAGCTGGATATGCACAGGCTGATCACGAAACGCGACCCGCAGAAGCGAATCACTATGACGGGCTTCTTTGCCATATACATGGTGGTTGCGACCCAGTCAGGCTGTAGAACCCTACCACCCCGCTTTCGCCATTGCCCCGTTCGTTATTCAGCAGGGTGCACCGCGTGCAGGTGAGGTTGGCTTGGATGTCTCAAGTCTTAGATGTTATTCGACACCCCTTACAATCCCAAAATAAATCTATATTCTTCATATTTTCCGCTTCTTACGGAGACCTGCTATTATAAGACCAGTAATGTTGTACGCATCTGAGTGCCGGGTGACGAGAGAGACGGATGACAGAAAACTACATGTGGCAGAGATGCGAATGTTTAGGTGGACGGACGTGTGGTGTAACTACAATGGATAAGATTAGGAATGAATATATCAGAGGAAGTTTGAAAATAGCACCAGTAACAGAGAAGTTAAGGAGTAATAGGTTAGCACGGTATGGGCATGTCATGAGGAGAGATGAAGACCATGTAACAAGAAAACCTTTGAATATGACGGTCGATGGATATAAGAGTAAAGGTAGACCGAAAAAGGTATGGATGGACTGTGTGAAAAATGATATGTGTGTAAAAGGTGTGAATAATGAGATGACATCTGATAGGCGAGCGTGGAAAAGGAAAACATGTTGTGCCGACCCTACATAGGTGGGATAAGGGTAAGAAGATGATGATTTTCCGCTTCTTACGTCTACGTTAATATTTATACGAACTCAATACAGATAATATCTACATATTAATAGATGTAGAAAAGTTTGTGCTATTTGCTTGTAGTTTTAATAACTGGTTATCGGGAATATTTGTCTTTAACAACAGGGTCCCAACAAGACAAATCGTGGATGATAGCTGAAAGGGAAAAGTTTGATCATGAACTCGACACGAACAGAGACGGGATACTAGACTTGGGTGAAATCGAACAGTGGGTTATACCGGACAATGAGTAAGTATTCATATGAACCAATGGTCGCCGACGTTTTTTTGTCTTGTAAAACCTTTACCAATTTTTACTGTATTGGGTAGACCCACTATTATCTTTTGAATAACTTTGAATCCAATCACAAAGCGAATAGATAGCTTGCTAAATAAAATGTAATTAGGTATTATAAATAAAATAATTTTCTACTATGGAATTCATAATTCAATGTTTTCATTCAGATGAAATGTCAACCAAAGTATATATAATTTCATCCCATAATAGATTAAGAATTTTCTCCTGATTGACGGATGCATGCAATCATGAAACTATCTGAATCTAGCTCAATATCTTCATCAAATTCCATAAACATTAATTTACACGGTCAGAAGAATTATATGATGTACCTCTTTATGACTCGAGAACGTCATCGTTTTGCAGACTAGCCGAAATATATGAATTAATTGTAAATCGAATATGTTATACTAATATGTCATAGGGAGCTACACTAAAACTAAACAAGTTTTATTGAATTTAGAATTTTTAATAAGTAGAAATTACTGCATAATTTCACGTGACACCATTTAATCCAGGGAAATAGCCGATGAGGAGGTAGATCACCTTTTCGCAGCAGCTGACGACAACCACGATGATGTACTATCGTTCGAAGAGATCATCGACCATCATGAGGTATTCGTCGGTAGTGAAGCCTCCGACTACGGGAATGACCTCGGAAACCATTTCGACGATGAGCTGTAATGTCTTTTAGCTCCAGGAACTTAATAAAATATATTTATATATGCCTAAATTAATGTAGGATACGTGATTATTTTCTTCATATCAAGTCAACGTCAAAATACGTACTCGCACAAGTATAGTTAAAATGTAATATATTAAGGTACTTACTGTGTGTTCAACTTTATATATTCGTAGGAAAATATAAAAACTTAATAAATAACGTATCGGTGTTACAGTCATGTAATTATTTCGGTCAATTGACTTAATAAAATGTAAACTTCAACATTACTTAATTATAAAAAGATAAGTATAATTATATTATAGAAAACATATTTACGGTACAACTTAATTAAATGTAAGTGAATTTAAAATTACTCGATTTTACTATTATCACTCAGTATTTGAATTAAAGAGGTTTAAAAATTTAGAATATTTAATTTTTTGTCTATGGTAATCTGAATATTGTTCTGTTGAATAATTTATAGTTTTTTTTCATATAATAAAGCGGAATTGCAATAAAATAATAAGTTATGTGTAAATAAAGTTTACATTGAAATAGGCAACTTTTTTGAAATCCAAATAGTCTAAAGAGAACTACTTTAAAATAAATGTTGAGGCTAATTATTGTGTATTTGTATAATTCATGAATCAACTTCCCATTCTTTATCATATATCATTTATCTTTATCTGTATCATGTTTTTTTTATTTAGTACCTTCACGGAATCTTACAGAATGAGTCACTTACATTTTTGTACCAAAACCTATGTATTTCTTTGTAATAGATTTTTGTTGTGTAGATGTTACTAAATTAAAATTATATGTATTCACGTGCATATACTAACATTACTATATTTGAGTTTTACAGGGTCGGATTTAGTGGTACAACCTGTAATTTTGAATATGCATTGAGGTATAGTCTGACCGCAACTGCTGTACCGGGCGCTTCATTAAAAAAACCTTCCTCAATGGAATTTTTTTCGTCGACTATGGGTATTTTTTTTAGTTAAAAAAAAAATTCCGAATTATTGTGGAGAGCTTTCGTGAAGGGGTCCTGGGAGCGAAGTCTCTGTTGCCGTCCCTAAATCCGACCCTGGTATTGGAGTGAGGGAGAGGCCGCTTAGAACGTAAATTGTTACGAAACTGTTGAGAATTATCATGTAGTAACATTTTGTATCTTTTTAAATTATATCCTAATATTATAAAAAATATGCGACAAATGAGCCCTTACATTTCAAAACGAGCCAAGTCCAACTTTAGCCGTTCATAAGATTTTAATATATATTTATCTTCAAATTGTATTCAAGTAAAATTGTAAGGTCCATTACATATTAAAAAACTAATAATCCTATGTACCGTAATATTTAGACTTTATCCACGGTGTATGAAAACTAAAAACATTTAAAAAAATTAAAGATCTTATATGAACGGTCAAAATTGGACTTGATTCATTTTCAAATATAACGACTCAAATGTACAAAGTATAAAAATATATTATATGGCGTGTTACTTTGTAACGTTCCGACACCAATTGGGTGATGCTACATGTTAAGGTGGAAATATGGCGGCTGCACGAGTATGAAAAATATCTCGAATATTATGTTTTTTTAAATTACAGAATACAGAAGCTGTGTTCGTGCAACGTCATTTACTTGCACCTTGTGCCATAACTTTAGTTCGAGTTTATATAAAATGTACTTAGACCAAAAAATGAGTCTCGTCGTGTATGTTAATCAATAAATTAATAGAATAAATTTTATTTATTATTATTGCTTTTTCATTTTCTAATGGTTTATTTAAACTTTCGAGGATTTAAATAAAACAAGTTTATTTAATTTACAATATTTTTTTATTCAATATAATAATCTTAATAAATCCAAAATATTTACACAATACAAAACATACAATATGATGACCTTGACCTGCGTTTTTTTCTCTAGCCAGTGTGTGTGTGGATACAACTTGCATGAATATAACAAATCGGGGTAGCCATACTAAATACCTACACCTATTTTAAAAAGAAAACGCGGATCTTATGCACTAATATAAAATTGCAATGTTCACAAACAATAAGCTATATATTAATAATTGAGGATAAGCTAATTTTGCAATACAAAATACTTGATATGAAATCTTATAATGCTTATGGAAATTAAAATCGATATTTTCTTACACGAAAATAGAACCCATAGATTTGATTAAATGAATTACAACTCAGCCAGTATACATAAGGTATTTCACATCTATTTTAATGATACTATTACACTGCAGGCTGTGATATAAATAAATATGTAACATGAATTTTAAATTATCTAAAATAGAATGTTTTTCTTGGACAGATGTTGAAAAGTTGTTACATTAATATGCTACTAAAAATATAATAGAATCCGTACGCTAACCTTCCAAAAAGCAATTTATTTTGCTTTATAATTAGAATTATATACTTCTGGTCATTACCAGAGTAAGATGAAGTCACGCACGCAATACGCATGCGCACGAATCTATGGACTAACAATATAGAACTTTCGAGAAGTTTGCCACAACATTTTGAAGAAATCGTACCGCGAATAGTAGTTATTCTACGAATTCACTATTAATCAAGTCAAAATAACGATGTGAATAAATTTTAAAGTTATGTTTCAACAACAAAAAAGATGTTACGTTTTTCGACTACTATTGAGAGATTTCTATTATCTTAGACGATCGTAGTCAACCTAATCCTTATCACCCCACTTATGGGCGTGCACGACAGCCTTCACGTTGGTCGATATGGGTTTTTCATTACATCATAATTCACGTTTCTATATATATATATATATAAAATATGTTTTATAAAAAAATGTATTCCGCCAAACTCAAAGAAACTCCCACAAAGTAGTTTGTAAGTTGTTTTTTATTTTTATTGTAATACGACAAACTGATGCTTTCGTACTTGATGATACTTGAATCGCAACATACTAAAAGAGTCACTGTGACTGATTTATCGCCATGTATATAATGGACGGGTATAGATTCTTTGTTGCTCGGTTACTGTATATTATTACACTTTTGCTGATGACGGAACAAGACACGTCTAAGCGTAGCACTATGGCGAGTATTAAACTTAGTGAATGGTAGTCGCGAACCAATCGAACACCAATAAAATGATTTGTCACTGTTCTAGCATGTTCTTTGTAAATCATGATTAATGTAAAACCCATATAAGAACCTATTAAGAATATTAAAAAAAACAAGCGGTACGAATATTTTTTACTCCCATTTTAATAAAACACATGTACATAAATGTAGCGTTAGAAAAACATTTAAAAGTGAAATTACGTACTGATTAGAACTTACATCTTCAATAATACACAATAACCCCAAGTTAACACTAAACAAATTGTGAAATAACTTTATCACTCACGTACAGAGATTTACATTATCTCTGCTCGAGTTTTACAAATATTATTTTGTTTGAAATAATAATATAGAATATTATTATTACGTGAATCTTCCCTGTATGGAATGCGCTTGTTATATATAACTATATCCTACAAATACATTGAAGGGATAAAACGATAGTCAACGAAGACCCACGATGTTGAATTCGCGTAAAAATTACATATAAAAAAAAGAACTCAATATACAGTGAATATACATAATATAAATAGAACAATTTGTCCATAATAATAATAATGTTTATTATTTAAAAATAACTATAATCTTCCTAAATGAGAAGTAGAACCTAATTTTAAATAACTATGCGCATAATTTTTTAACTGAACATGATATTACCATACCGGTACCAATAAAAAAACGAATGGGAAAAGAAATATTTCGAATTAATCATAGAGAAGTAACAAATGCTACGGAGTCTCGCGAATGACCTTTATTCGCGTTTTCTCTAAATGGCTCCCTTAATTTATTCGAAGCTTCTAGCAATATTCGCCCATTCCCGTAAAAACTCCAACCCAATAGTTCATAGGTCAAATGTCGATACACCCGTTAATTTATTGGTACATGTAAGATCATTTTAATGTAGCTGATGTTCGGAATTAGACTAAGATCTCGTCGATATAATGAGAAGTCGCGAACAAGAAAGCGAAGTGAAATGTGGCCTTATGTTTTGTAACGATGACGTCAATGCTATGCTATACTATGTTATATATCTGGGTGTTGCAGGCGAACCTACAGCGAACTACCAAACGGAACGCTGTTTTTACTAGTTGCTATGTGTTGCTAGTACTATATGTTTTTTTTCAAGTATTTATTTAGCTAATGAACAAAATCGCAAAAAAATACAGGCATGTATGTAAAATTGTAAGGTACTGTTGCAAAATATTTACACATTTACCGTTACCACATACATTCAAAATAGCAAACTTTGTATAGCATAGTGTAGTATAGCATAGCAAAGTATAGTATAGCTGATCATACAAAGCAGGCATTATCCATTAAGTGTTCTTTAATTGAATGTAAATGCACCTTCACCGGCAATTTCTGATATCAACGAAGCTAAAGCGATGTTACGTGACGGACACGGCGGCATTGTAATTCGTTTTGTAATAGAAAACTAAACGTTTATGTGTTCCGCCATGTATATAATAATTCTCTTAGCCTTTTAATAATCCATTATTGTTTTACCAAGCAAAACTTTTTTTCTAAACTTTTATAATACAAAATAAAAAATACTGTCCTCGATCAAAGAACATAATTTCATTATTTTTTAAATAATAATTTTGATATACACAAGGTTTTTTTTTGTATATTGATTTATTATCCCCAGATAACTCTTATATTGGTACAATAATAACATAAGCATGTAACGTAGTTACAGCCAAAAACGAAAACGGTGTTCGTTAAGTAAACCTCAACTGTAAGCTGGGAACAGTGCAAACTGCCTATAAACATGTTGAATACAAACATAAATAAATATAATTCATGTTTTATTATTACATTTCATTATAATTACAAATAAATCTTTTAAAACTAGTATCAATTTATTATTAGCTTTTATGTTTATATTATTTGTGGTACGTGGACGTAGACAACACACTTTTCTAATAAACAAAACTATATTCACTACAATCAGGCGCAATAAGAATTAATTAATCTCCATTAATAAAATAGCTTTACGTGTTAAAGACACAGTGATCTTGAATATTAACCTTTTTCTATTATGTACTGACAAAATAAGTGTATTTTTCTAACAGAGTACAAAAAAAAACCGATTAAGTTATTCATAGAATGACGCATAAAGTGCACTATTCCATTTCCAGTAGTATTCATATTGTACAAAAACTGTTTCTTTTTAATTGTTATTTGGCGCCTGTGGTTCTTATCCACAATTCAGCCAGTGACATGCGGTGAGTGTTAATAATCCAAGTAATATACGTAATGAAAATGAAAATTTGGATGGTGGATAGATATCATAATTATACTAGTAAACTACTATAATTATGATATCTATCCACCGAATATTAAACTATAATCTCCATTTTATGGACCCCATTCGTCCTTCACTGTATAAAAGAGTTTCATGTATTTTGAGAAGAACTTAACAATCCTCATATGGGTTTATCGTTATATCGAATTGAATGACATGTTAAAAATCTAATCAACTAGAAACAAATGCTATTTTACTCTGTTATAAAAAAAAAAGCTATATTTATGTAACCAACAGACTCAGAAGTGTCGAGTTTATTTTTCACAAATATATTTGAAATTGCTCCAAATGCCTAAAGTGATGTAACTATTTATAGACAATGTTTTATAGAAATATCTTAACCGATTCAATATTGCAAACGCAGTGGTAAGTTTTACTGAATATATAATATGATTTTTATTTCCAAAGTTACTGTACGTTGAACAAACATGTAGTTAGTTGATTTCATAAATTTTATTGTGGTGTAGATTGATATAAAAAATTATAATATGAATTTAAGGAAAGGTGTTAACATACTGCGTCGGTTTCGCCTACGTCCACGTGAGAGGCAACGGAGAGAGCCCCTGGATGTTAGGGGCTCCTCTCCGCAGCCGTGTGCTGTTATTGTTTCAACTGCTTCTTTACGTAACTTACTACATAACTCATCAACCGCCGCGCGCCCTCACCGTATTCTGATTTTATCTGGAATTTCAATCATTCTATTATATACCAGGTGAAAGCTTAAGCACTCGCATTATTTTAGGATATGACACTTCATGGTCACATCTAACATATAAAATAAAAATACCAAAATAAATATTAATAAACAACCAAAACCTAAGTTAAAGTTAAGACTTCTAAAAGTATAAACACAATCGTGATAAGCCTAGGTGCAATGACCGGTGCCAAAAGCTACAATGGGCGACCCGGAGTTATAAAACTTTCGATAATAAACCCCTGTTTTGTTCCTGGCGTTCCCGCGTTCACTTCCAAGTGAAAGTGAAATCACTCGACTATCATTTACACTGTGCTTTAACATAGACGCGTACAGGATTATGTATAATTTATGTATTTTTCTAGAAAATTAGGTTAAATATTAAGCACCTATTTTTACCTTATTTTTACAAATATGGGCATTGTCTAAACATTGAGCCTATATATATATTATATGTACGTGTGTATATCACTGAACTCCTAAACGGCTTGACCGATTTTGATGTAATTTTGTGTGTGTGTTCCAGTTGATCCGAGAATGGTTTAGATTCACAATTGGACCCGGTAGTTGGCACTGCGGTTGACTTATAGGATTTCTTTTTATTATCAAGGCACAGGCCAACGTCCCCAGGGCCCGCTAGTATATATATATATCTTCGTTTATATGTTGCTTAACTTCGGTGATCGGACGGGTACCGGCGATTTCAACACTCTACCCGACACAGTGTTTGCCCGCACCATTTTTCGTAACACAAAAAGAAGTTCCACTTAAAAAAGTGTAAGTTTGGTGGGGACTTTGTATTACCTGATGCGGAGGGACGTATCACTTGCAGCAAGAGGAGGATCTGGGCTGTTCGCCGTCCGCCAGTCGCCGCGCGCCTCCAGCGCCGCTCGCACCACCGCCTTCGCTCTTTGGTAACTTGTTCGCTGTAATAAAAACAATAATTTAACAATTATCCTACATTAATAATTGTTCAAAAATCCTACAAAGTAATAAAGATTTCCTTATTTTTACAAAACGATTTATTTATACGATTTTTAGTCAATGATATTATAACTGAAAAGCTGTAGATATGTTACCTACATGATATTTTTATAAAACAAATGACAGGATAACGCACATTAAAGTAAAGTAATATTGTAACGCCACACTGTCTTAGATAAAATGTGGAAGTAAGATGGCATATTCTCAATATCGATGGTGAAAAAGAAATAGTTATATGTTACTTAGATACGGGCGGATTGTTGGGGTTAGATCACGGAAATACTCGTAGTTATATGTTCCTTAGATATGGGCGGATTGTTGGGGTTAGATCACTGAAATAGTTATATGTTACTTAGATACGGGCGGATCGTCTGGGTTAGATCACGTTTGCTATTTAGCCAAGTCTTAGCAAGGCGCTGTCGAAGTGCTTATGACGTATCTAGAACTGAATGACTATGTGGTCTAAGTTGGTTAACAAGCTAAACCTAGAAGGGGGTGTGACTCTCAAATACAGCTGCGGGAACATACCAAGAAGTACTTGACGAGAGATTTTAAACTTGATGGTTCTAGATAGTCAGACGGCCTTAGAAAAAACCCTACCATTATGCCACATCTAGTGAGATGTCAGCGTATTTTAATTTAAGTAATACTGCGAAATTCTATGATATAATTAAGGTTTCTAATCTATACTGATATTATAAAGCTGAAGAGTTTGTTTGCTTTAACGCGCTAACCTCAGGAACTACTGGTCCGATTTGAAAAATTATTTCAGTGTTAAATAGCTCATTTATTGAGGAAGGCTATTATAGGCTACGCTAAGACCAATAGGAGCGAAGCACCAATGAAGAACGCTTCAAAATCGAGATTAACATACGTATCATTTAAAAATATTACCTTTTACGTAAAAGAAGTCGTAAGTTAAAGTTAGTGTTAGACCAAAGTAACTATTCTACGCGACCAGAAGTAGCGAACAGAAGCTGCTCACATTATAAGAGTAATACTTCATTATAATCAATATTACAGTATTTTATGTAAGATTCAATAAGACTGTTAACTTCTTAAGTGATCAAATAGCGCTAGCGTGTTCAGATACTGCATAGATCGACATACTTTCCCGTCTATAAATAAAGTAAGGTCGAGCCCACCGAAGTAACATCGTCATAGAACTATCTTTTTTTTTTTATATCATAGGAGGCAATCGACCAGGCTGGTCACCTGGTGGTAAGTGACCACCGCCGCCCATAGACACTAGCAAGGAGTCGCAAGTGCGTTGCCAACCTGTGTTTGCAGGTAGAGGGAGGGGAACTGAGGTGGGCCTCCGGCGCTCTCACTGACCGAACGAAACGCAACAATGCAAGCACTGTTACTACACGTCGGTTTTCTGTGACGTATGATGATATATGGCTTTTTCTAACTTCCTAAGTCATGTCTGACTATTTACAAACCTCAAGATGAAAATGTTACTGTATGAGGTATTTACCGATAGCTAAGAATATATCGTTGACGTTCATCGCAGTCTTGGCGCTAGTCTCCATGAAGAGCAGCCCGTTCTCGTCGGCGTAGGCCTGCGCCTCCTCGAACTCGACCATGCGCTTGGCGGCGAGGTCGCTCTTGTTGCCCGCGAGCGCGATCACTATCGAGGGCGAAGCTTGCCGCTGGAGTTCCTTCACCCAGTTCTTGGCGCGACCGAATGTATCCTGTAAATACGTCAAACATTATTTTGGGACACATAAGAAGTTACCCATCCCGTACAATACGTTGACAGTCACTAATGTCAAACTTGAAAATAATGTTGCCATATTTATTATTCTAACATTGTCCTACCGTTTATTTTAATGTGTATATACATACAATATACACAATGTATGTCCGTTCGTAATGTACAAAATACATGATGTATACATACAATAATAATTTAAATCTAACGTGTCTGTACATTTTAGACTTTTGTGAAAAAAATTGTTCCAGGTGTCTAGGTATCGCTAAGAAAATACACTTCAATCATTATTTGAAATGTCTGTCTCTCTGTATGTTGGGACACGCATCACTGCTAAAGTACTACGTTTACGATAAATTTCCAAGAAAATCATAAAGCCTATTATCATGGAGTAACATTCTTTTAGTCTTGGTGTCATTAAAATCGGTGTACTCTTTCAAAAGTTATTGTAATTTAAATGAAGACACGAGGTAAGTACGAAAGAAGAGTAGGTAAGTAAATACAATGCAATCTCTTACAAAAACAAGAATATTATATAATACTACTAGCGGTACCGGCGGACGTTGTCCTGCCTTGATAATAAAAAAAATCTAAAATTCAACCGCAGCGCCACCTACCGTGTCCAATTGTGAATCTAAACCATTCTCGGATCCACTCGAACACGCACACAAAATTTCATCAAAATCGGTCCAACCGTTTAGGAGGAGTTCATTGACATACACATTCACGTACAGAAGAAATTTATATATAAAGATATATAATATATAACACAGTAAACGAAAGACATTTTTTTGCATTAAATTCCACACAGATGAAGTCGCGGACACAGCTAGTCTCGTGTAAAATTTAATGCAAGCGTGCGTGTTTGATAAATATAGTAAAAAATGTATGGTATATTTATAATAGGTATAAATACATTGAAAACCGTATAATGCTTAAAAAATAATGCCTTTGAATTTTATTTTACCTTTGTATGTTTTAACGTTAGATCACAAATATCACTTGATACACTAATCCTAGAGGATTGGCTGTCGAGTGTAGCTACTGAAACCTATATAAAGGTGATTGGAGACAGATTTGCAATTTGAGGGTTGTATTTAGGCAAGCGGAAAAGAAAGCCCTAAGGGAAGTTTCATCACGATTTTCCTTCATCGCTCTGGCTTATCCGTAAGTATTCGAACCTACATCGCTAGTCGCGACATCCCAACACGCTACCACTTAGCTTACTTCGGAATCTCCCCTCATCACAAACATTCGAAAAATCCAGAGTGTATAAAACAATAACCCATTCTATAAAGTAATTTCATTAACCCCATATATTTTAGTTATAATATCTTTGTAATATACAGTTTTAAATAAAAAACTGTACTTTAACATCATAATTCCGCTAATTCATCAAAAAAGTTTATGCATTCGTGACACAAGAATATTTTTTATCTATATATTAATACGTGAAGCCTAATCTTTGTATCCCTTTTTAACGGAATTGGGCGAACGGATGAACGTGTAACTTGGCATAGTTAAAGTTTATATGGAGGAGAAGTGCAGAAAGCTATTTATTATATATATAAATGCATTAGAAGTACATTAAATTAATTAAAATATGCATTACTCACACTACTGCTTCAATTTTACACAACATATACACACATGTAAATAAAAAAGACATTTTGACATCTGTCAATAAAGGACTTCAAAAAAGGTTGTGAAGGAGGTTGCTATGCTCGACTGTATGTAATATTTTACTCTTACGTTCCAATTACCCTTTTTCATTCTACATTCAACAATGATACTAATCCTAATAAAATTCAAACTTTAAAAAATCAATGAACTATGGTCGAATGTCGACCACTGGACGCCCACTAGTGCAACAGTAATACCTCAACTCAGATTTTTATTCCATTAACGTCGCATATATGTCAATGCATACATATCGGAATGATTCTAATATGTATAAGGTTTAATGATAGTGTTATCTATGTCGGTTTGTCTACGCGTGCAGTCTGTAACATCGACCTTGAACCCCGGGAAGACCCACTCATGTTTGTAATTAGATTGTTAATACCATACAAAACCACCCAAAATAAGCACGCAAATTATATTATATACTAGCTGTGCCCGCGACTCTGTCCACGTGGAATCTAATGTAAAAAAAAAAAGTGACTAATTAAATCATCCGAATGTATTAAGTCCATTTACAGATAAGTAAGTCGCGTCGTCATAAAAATTACAATAACTTTGGTAGTGATTTTAATGAAACCAATACTAAATGTTATACTCGAGTATATATTTTATGATATCCTTGGTGAGGTTTTATCGTGAGCGCAGTACTTTAAGCACAGTGATGCATGTTCAAGACAACAGAGAGATAGATAGATACACACAGACACTTCTAACAAATTTTTCTACAAAAATCTACACGTTAGATTTACATTTTTATTGTATGTATAGATATATCCGTGTATTCAATTAAAAGGTATATTGTGGTATTGCCGTCTATAAAACGGGTTAGGTTGGTGACGTGTAATTCACATGGGAGTCTAGGAAATAAAATTTTAAAAAAAGGACTAAAAGACTATGGTCACGTGATAACTCGGAGTTGATAATATTATTACTTGCATATCCAGGCCAATTCGATAAATTACATTTGTGTTCGCATCGCGTGTAATCAAAATATGATAAAACATTCGTAGTCTGCCAACTCTATAATGAATAATCAACTAATAAAATATAATAAGAAACAATATGCTTCACCAGATTGGTTATCGTAAATAGGCGCTACTAAAACTGTCGTAGCTCACGTTCTGAGTAATGAAATTATTTACGGGGATCTCGACTGCATTATCTGTAGTAACTGATGAAAAGATTTTCGTATTTTTTTTTTATATCATAGGAGGCAAACGAACTGGTGGGTCACCTGATGTTAAGTGATCACCACCGTCCATAGACACTTGTAACACCAGAGGAGTCGCAAGTGCGTTGCCAGCCTGGGCGGGGAAGGGGGAAGGGAAGTGGGCCTCCGGCGCTCTCACTGACCGAACGAAACGCAACAATGAAAGCACTGTTACTTCACGTCGGTTTTCTGTGAGAGGGTGGATTACCAAGTGACTGACTATACGTGATTTTTTTTCCCGAACTGACTACGCTATTGACCTAGCAAGGTCTTAACAGCTTCACCGGACTACACTACTAGCTATTACAATACGTGATTGTAATTCAACGTCTCGACGTTATCTAAACACTATACTACAACTACAGTACTACATACAGTTTTATTGAAGTAAAAAAAAAACGAATCCATCTATTACAGGTGGATGTTATTATTTCGCAATTATTCCAATGTTATGAGTTGTTCATTATTATTTTATAATAAAATGTAGTGTCACATCCTAATAAAGAAAACATTAACCGACCGCAACGACTTGGTATTAATTCTGATTTTGGTTTACAAATCAATTTGGAAAATGTATATTTAACACGATGGACAAAATGCAAAAATAAACAAGTTCGCAACAATTTATGGTACAGGCCTGCGTAGCTGTTTATAAAGAGGTGTGGATAATAAAACCGAGTATAGACTAACTTGACCAACACGCAACGAAAACACTCTAACAATATGTAACACTTGAAAAAAATTATAATAGTGTTGCTATTTTAACGAATATTTTAAAGATATCAATAATGTAGTTTTAAATACTCCAAATGAGGATAATATTAATTTTCCCTTTACCGTCCCTCCCCAGTGTATTAAATCTCGACTGTGAATATATTAAAAATAAAACAATTCATTTTGTAAGTAACTTCTCAAAACAACGCTTCAAGAATACAACATATCTGTATCTTTCGGGTACAGAACGGACTTATATTGGAAATTATCATAATTATTGTGTAGTAAACCAATACCGATGGTTATGTCCGTTATGTGATGTCAATGTAAATGTTCTGTATCCGTTATTGATAACAGACATTTTGCTAAAGATCGTTTCTATGTTCAATTCTCGTCAAAGCAGTCATAGAGATTCCTATTACGAATGTTATAATGTTTCTCTATTATATATACAATAAATTAAAGCCCATATTACGTTCCTGACGTGCTATACATTGTCAAACATAAAGTAACGTTGCATATACATATGGCTCATATTCAAATGCAACTTTTTTTTAAACGAAATCACACGAACTCTTTGAACGAAAGTACAATATAGACAGTAGTTTATTTCACTTTTATCAGTTAATATTAAACAAAATTTATGACCTTATCACTATGCCAAGAATGTTTCCCATAAGTATTAAAGAGTGATATTTAGTAGCTGTACCCAGTATTATATACAGGGTGGAAAGGTTAATTGACTAATAAAGTGTAAAATTAGTCACATGCACGTTCAAGAATTTACATCAGTTAAAAATCTTTGAGTATTTAAAAAATAAACATTTTTATTTGTCCGTTAATCAATCTATAATAATATAATCAATCTATAATCAATATATAATAAAAAGATAAACCACAGTCTGACAATTTATGAAAACGATTTACTATACTTCCTTTGGTAAAAACAAGAAAGAAATTAGTAATATTTAATTCGTAGGTATACTGAATACTTATATTTACAAGAATTAAATTTTAATGCGCAAAAGACAAAAGATAAATAAACACTTCTAGTACTGTCTTATTTGACATAGAAATAATAAGTACACAAAGGAGACAGAAACAAAATTATGCAAATAATGTAATATTTATAGCATTCATCACGGCGCGACGGTATAATTTAACACATTATTTAATTCGTAATTATAGCATTAATGTATGATACATTTGAATGAATCATCGTACATTTTATACAGTAAATTTCTTGAAGATCTTAGAATCACGATATATATATTAGTTACAGTAGTAACATCTTACTGCAAATTCCCAAGGACAAGGTTGAATTGCATAACTGTGCACGAGTGTCTCACTAAACATCAGGCAAATACCGCTGACCTCAAGTTATCGAACAAATGATTGTCATTCAACAAAAGCCTTGTCCCATTATACAGTGAAGACAATTTTTTTTTTGTTAAGCCTTCTTTGCGGCTCATCGTTAATCGCTTTCACGTGATTTTATAGTTATATCTAGAACCGCATTCTATTTTTTTTTATAGTTCGTTGCGGATTTATATCCTATTATAATTACTTCTTAATAAACGATATATAGGGACCAAAAATAATGTATAGATTTTTTTTTATTAGATTTATTAAAAAAAAAACAATTATCGTTTGTGGTTTCTAATTTTTTATCTTGTATTAAATCTCATTTTGCCATATTTGTTTATTGTTAATTAGCAAATAAGAGTTTCTAAAATCTTTTGATACTAACTCTTAATTGGTAATTTTTATTGGCGTTCGAAAATACAATATTGTCTTTGTTTTTACATTTTCACCGCCACCGCCTAATGTTATAAAAGATTTTCATTTTTTTTCGAACTGACTACGCTATTGACCTAGCAAGGTCTTAACAGCTTCACCGGACTACTAAGGCGAGCGCTTAAGGCACTCAGCCGATTTTATTTTGACAACTAGCTCAAGGGTGCGCGGCACACCTCGGCTTTGGCTGTTGCCTGAAACATGCAATTCGCGACCTATGTAAGCTAAGCTAA
>MU159123.1:722363-760019 GCA_015888305.1 Antheraea pernyi | reverse complement strand
AATAATACATTTTAATCATTTTTATAAATGTCTGTCTATCTGTCTGTTTGTATGAACACGCATCACTGCTAAAGTACTAGGTTCAGTCATATAAGAAAATTAAAAAGCATATCCCCGGGAGTAACTTAGTCTTTGTTTAATTAAAATCGGTCCACTCTATCAAAAGTTATTTTAATTTTAATGGCGCCGGGACTTAAGTATGAGATAAAAGTGGTAAGCAAATGGACTAACTACGTTCAGATGGATTTATTATTCATCGTTTTGTACATCACGTTCCACGTGGACTAAGTCGCGAGCACAGTTAGTGTAATCTAAAATAACTGCTGTAAGAATTAATTAATACGTTTAGTGATTTTTGAGTGTCTACTTTTATAAAATTTATTGAGATGATTGAACAATAATGAACCATGTTACCACTGTATTGTTACCCAAATTTAATGCATTCTCACGGACACATTTTCATACATAGCCTCTCCTTACTTTTACGGTCCATGGTCATGATGTTATTCAATTCTTTTTCATTGTAAATTTGAAAATAATTTATATATTGATGTTCACTGGTACCGTCTGTGAAATGGACTTACGATTTGAGAAATTTGTCCCTCGATACAAAATACTAATATACTGCAACGTATTCAAGATTAAATTTAAATAGCGTATTCCTTTCCCTATTGAAGATACGTGAGTAGGAAACCTTGAAGCCTTTCGGCGATAACATTTACATCCGCGTACTACACTACGAACAACGAGTGGAGAAATACTGTTATTTTTGAGGTTTCTAATGTGATGTCGTAAATAATTACATAACCGATTCGATGCTGCCGAAGTTGCACGGGTCAGCTAGCAAAATATAAACCACAGTCTGACAATTTATCAAACGATTTACTATACTTCCTTTGGTAAAAACAAGAAAGAAATTAGTAATATTTAATTCGTAGGTATACTGAATACTTATATTTACAAGAATTAAATTTTAATGCGCAAAAGACAAAAGATAAATAAACACTTCTAGTACTGTCTTATTTGACATAGAAATAATAAGTACACAAAGGAGACAGAAACAAAATTATGCAAATAATGTAATATTTATAGCATTCATCACGGCGCGACGGTATAATTTAACACATTATTTAATTCGTAATTGTTACATTAATGTAGGATACATTTGAATGAATCATCGTACATTTTATACAGTAAATTTCTTGAAGATCTTAGAATCACGATTTATATTTATAGTTAAGAGTAACATCTTACTGCAAATTCCCAAGGACAAGGTTGAATTGCATAACTGTGCACGAGTGTCTCACTAAACATCAGGCAAATACCGCTGACCTCAAGTTATCGAACAAATGATTGTCATTCAACAAAAGCCTTGTCCCATTATACAGTGAAGACAATTTTTTTTTTGTTAAGCCTTCTTTGCGGCTCATCGTTAATCGCTTTCACGTGATTTTATAGTTATATCTAGAACCGCATTCTATTTTTTTTTATAGTTCGTTGCGGATTTATATCCTATTATAATTACTTCTTAATAAACGATATATAGGGACCAAAAATAATGTATAGATTTTTTTTTATTAGATTTATTAAAAAAAAAACAATTATCGTTTGTGGTTTCTAATTTTTTATCTTGTATTAAATCTCATTTTGCCATATTTGTTTATTGTTAATTAGCAAATAAGAGTTTCTAAAATCTTTTGATACTAACTCTTAATTGGTAATTTTTATTGGCGTTCGAAAATACAATATTGTCTTTGTTTTTACTTTTTCACCGCCACCGCCTAATGTACCGGTTCAATCTATCAAAAGTTATTGTAATTTTAATGACGACGCGATTTAAGTACGAGAGAAAAGTAGATAAGTAAATGGACTTAATACATTCAAATTTTATTAGACACTTTTTTTTACATTAAGTTCCACGTCGACGAAGTCGCGGTCATAGCTAGTTTTCAATAAATTCCCATGCCAATAAAAATATGAATCCATAAGATTGTCGCCTAATCTATACATTTAGTTAAGTATTTTATACAAAAAATGAAAAATTAGTTCACCTAGCGTAATATTTAGCAATCAGACAGACATATTTTGATTGTATGTAACCAATTATACTATATTTCAATAAAAATATCCCCAGTTCACTACAAATCGTAATTTATTTAAATAGAAATGTATTTCCCAGTTCATCATTTAATAACAAATGATGACAAAGAATTTTTTTTAAATTACATTTCGTTATGGTATTATATTACTACGAGGAAAAATATTTTATTAATCACTACATAGTATAAAACAAAGTCGCTTTCTCTGTCCCTATATAAATGTATGCGTAAATCTATAAAACTACGCAACGGATTTTGATGCGGTTTTTTTTAGTAGATAGAGTGATTGAAGAGGAAGGTTTATATCTATAATAACATTATTAAACAGTGGAGAAATACTGTTATTTTTGAGGTTTCTAATGTGATGTCGTAAATAATTACATAACCGATTCGATGCAGACGAAGTTGCACGGGTCAGTTAGTAAAAGATAAACCACAGTCTGACAATTTATGAAAACGATTTACTATACTTCCTTTGGTAAAAACAAGAAAGAAATTAGTAATATTTAATTCGTAGGTATACTGAATACTTATATTTACAAGAATTAAATTTTAATGCGCAAAAGACAAAAGATAAATAAACACTTCTAGTACTGTCTTATTTGACATAGAAATAATAAGTACACAAAGGAGACAGAAACAAAATTATGCAAATAATGTAATATTTATAGCATTCATCACGGCGCGACGGTATAATTTAACACATTATTTAATTCGTAATTATAGCATTAATGTATGATACATTTGAATGAATCATCGTACATTTTATACAGTAAATTTCTTGAAGATCTTAGAATCACGATATATATATTAGTTACAGTAGTAACATCTTACTGCAAATTCCCAAGGACAAGGTTGAATTGCATAACTGTGCACGAGTGTGTCACTAAACATCAGGCAAATACCGCTGACCTCAAGCTATCGAACAAATGATTGTCATTCAACAAGAGCCTTGTCCCATTATACAGTGAATACAATTTTTTTTTTGTTAAGCCTTCTTTGCGGCTCATCGTTAATCGCTTTCACGTGATTTTATAGTTATATCTAGAACCGCATTCTATTTTTTTTTATAGTTCGTTGCGGATTTATATCCTATTATAATTACTTCTTAATAAACGATATATAGGGACCAAAAATAATGTATAGATTTTTTTTTATTAGATTTATTAAAAAAAAAACAATTATCGTTTGTGGTTTCTAATTTTTTATCTTGTATTAAATCTCATTTTGCCATATTTGTTTATTGTTAATTAGCAAATAAGAGTTTCTAAAATCTTTTGATACTAACTCTTAATTGGTAATTTTTATTGGCGTTCGAAAATACAATATTGTCTTTGTTTTTACATTTTCACCGCCACCGCCTAATGTTATAAAAGATTTTCATTTTTTTTCGAACTGACTACGCTATTGACCTAGCAAGGTCTTAACAGCTTCACCGGACTACTAAGGCGAGCGCTTAAGGCACTCAGCCGATTTTATTTTGACAACTAGCTCAAGGGTGCGCGGCACACCTCGGCTTGGGCTGTTGCCTGATACATGCAATTCGCGACCTATCTGAGCTAAGCTAGCTATTCATACATATATGAGTTGTTGAAACATATATGTGTACCAAAGATTTTCATATTACACTAGAAACAAAAGGTATACTTTAACACTATAATATATAATTAGCTATGTAGTTTAATATACTCTAAGGCCGTAATATACTTTCTTGTAGGGCGCTACAATGTATTGTAACAAAGTGGGTCGCTATACTATCAGATAGGTTAAATTACTTACCTGACCGACATTACTATGACGACAAGATAAGCGAAGTATTTATTGTAATTATTTTCATACATTACTTTTACTATTAAATTATTGACAAATCAAGTAGTGTGTACACATTTATGAATAACTCAAGTACGCAGTATTCTGAGAAAATCGCAATATTAATATGATTGTGTTTGTTTATGTGTCATGGAGACATGACGTCATATTGGAAAATTCAATAAATCAATTGCGACGGAATAAGGACATTATATCGTACAACTGGAATAAATCGACGATCAAAGTGTACTTTTATAACACAGAAAAAATCTTACTCGATCTTAGGATATTTTAATTCTCCTAACACTGATTATTACGATAGTTCGCTGTGGGTCACCTGACGTTAAGTGATCACCGCCGTCCGTAGGCACTTGCAACACCAGGGGGAGTCGCAAGTGCATTGGCAGCGTGTGTTTGGGGGAGGGGAGGCGGGGGAGGGGAGGTGGTATCCCGGCGCTCTGACCAACCGAACGAAACGCAACAATGCAAGCACTGTTACAACCAGTAAGTTTCAACGTGGCTCTACCACCTACTAACAAGTTATCATAACCTCGTTATCAAATTATATTAACATAACATACATTCATTCATATATTTACCTGATTAGTAATATCGTAGACGACTATAGCTGCTTGCGCGCCTCTGTAGTACATCGGGGCTAAGCTATGATACCTATAAAAAAAAATTATCACAAATTTATCAATAATTCCTACAAAGATAACTATTATTGACATCGAAATTTACGTTCTTCTTTGAGATAGTTTCTTTCGAAAATAACTAAAGAAACATTAAAATAATGTTTATCAGAGGAAAATAGATTCGTAATGGTATTATGTAGGCCATATAAAATTTATTGAAATAGGGATAAAGGATTACCAGATATAGGATACACCTATATATCATTTTCACACTGATTAGATAACAACGTATGCTTATTATTGGGATAATAATTTTAAGAATATCTTATATTAACCTTAATTCACGTGTAATGAATGCGTGTACAATTATTTATTGTTTTACATTATATGATGTATATAAAATAAGTATTTGGTATACAAATAGACGTCACTTGTAGGAATATACTGAGATAGTCCTTATAGAATATTTATTCCACTACTATTTCGAATCATGTACACTACAATATATATATAAAGTATGATTGAGACTAAACTGAATTTGAAGCTTGTATGAAAATAATAGTGTGTCTCGTAAAGACACACGATAGAGGTGAAATTTTTGTGTTACCGGAAAACATTTTGAATTAAAGAAATACAACAAAAAGTCAACGTCCCGCGGTGTTTCCAGGCGGTCACCCATCAAAGTACTGACCGCGTCTGACATTGATTAACTTGACGTTAACCGATGTTTCTAATACTCTACCCCCACCACTTTTCATCACACAAAAGGGTTGCCGATCAGAATTTCTGCCATTGTTCATAAACAGTGATGTTATAAGTAAAAACCTGTAGATACGACATAAGCGCTTCGACAGCGCCTTGTTAAAACTTGGTTAACTAGCTTGTTTGACGAGTGCCCCGTCAATCCACCCGTATCTAAGAAACATATAACTATTTCTTTTTCACCACCGATATTGAGAATATGCCATCTTACTTCCACATTTTTTTAAGACAGTGTGGCGTTACAATATTACTTTACTTATGTGTGCATTATCGTGCCATTTGTTTTGTCAAAATATAATGTCGGTAACTTATCTACGTCTTTTTAGTTATAATATCATTGTTCATAAATAACATATAGAGAAAGATCTTACCTCTCCTGACCGGCGGTATCCCAAATCTCAAACTTAACGGTGGTGTCATCGAGGCACACCGTCTGTGTGAGGAAAGCGGCCCCGATGGTGCTCTCCTGGTACTCGTGGAACTGGCCCTTGACGAAGCGTAGGACCAGCGACGACTTTCCCACCGCCGACTCGCCCAGTAACACCAGTTTGAATTGGCACACCTTCGTCTGCGGAGCCCCGTTTGGACGCTGCGCCGCTCCGCTTCTGTTTGTCGCCATCGCCTGTATAACATAACGTCATGAATGAATCATAATTCCATATACTACCTAAGTTCAGGTAGCTTTTTGTGACCTCCTAGTTCCAACAATGCAATTGTATAAGCAATAAGTATCAAAGAATACTCGTTCTAGTTCTTTGTAATAACTTATCTAGTAATTCTGTCTTTGATAAATAAAACCCTCACTTAAACAGATGTGCACGATACTATTTTACATATTGACTTTAATTCACATATATTTTTTAACTTCTACATGATAATTATACGGGATAGTTTATTGATGATGTTGTGTTCACATTTAGCAGAGTGCATGTCAATTTTTGGACATCAAACCCAGTTTTGTGGGCCTTAAATAAATAAATAAGTATGGACTATCTATCAGAAATAATACTAATACAATAACCTATATATAAATAATCAGAAACAAAACAGTTAAGTACATTTCCCCCCTCTTTTTGTTTACTTCATATTGCTAGCATTCACTCAGTACTGTCAGGGAAAAACAAAAAACACATCCTTTATTCCTTAACATTGAAAACTAGAAAAATTAATTAATTATGGTCGAATTACCACTAAGGAAGACTGCTAGTCTATATAAAAAGAGGAGAAGATAAAACAGTTAATGAAGTACACCTTCTTTTCTCAACCGATATTCTCTTTTTGTTAATAGCTATTAAGGATCTCTACTGTTTTCAATAAAAAAAATCTTTTTACATAATATTGTATCTTGAATAAATAATTAATCATGTTAAAACTTCGACTACTAGACAATCACTTCGCATACATTAATATACTTGTATTTATTAATTCAAACATGAACTGGGAAATGTAAAGTAATTTATAATAGAAGCAAACATCTGAAGGTTGCAAGCCACCATAGCTTATTTACAAGTCATATGTTGACAAATAAAATGTCTGCTTATATTTTCAATATAAAATTTCCGTTTTTTCGAGCAACTGATCATGAAACCTGATTTTTGATTAGGCGCCACATAATTTATTCACATAAATAATGAAGTATGCGGATATATACACACACCATGTTTATAAAAAATATATGAATTTTGTTCTTGTGCCAATGTAATACAATAACTTCGACCATGGTAGTCTTTACCCGCACCCGCATATAAATAAAGTGTATCAACCGATAACAAGCCATAGATACATACTAAGACTCTATCATTTTATGTTTCCAGAATAAGCATCATATGTAATAGGAAAATTAACATCGAATGGTCTGGGATTTTCACAATACATTCAAAGAATATTGTTGAGAATAATATTACAAAGAAAGAATTAATTACTAGAAAAACTTTTTATATTTGATACTATAGAAGGACAAGGAAATTTTACTTAAATCATCTCAGTAAACAGTCCTTATCATAGGAATATTTATTATTATTTATGTCTTTAACAAAGAATAACATGAAACATAAAACTGTGTTAAAACAGAAAAATATGACAATTTAAAAACAAAAACATCTTATCTAGTCATACTAATCTCATCTATAAACAGTGCCATCATAAAAACTAGTCCATAAGAACTAGCAATACTGGCGACAAAAACAGTACAGGGAAGTTATACAAATAAATAAAATTGAAATGTGTTTGTCTGTTTTTGCTAATCTCTGGATTGATGTTAACAGGACTTTCACTGGCAGCTGATATTTTAAAGAGTAACTTGGGCTACTTTTATTTTAGAATAAAATTAGGGTTCATCGCTAATATAAGAAACTTAATTAGCAGTGTCTGCATGTACACTGTACAATTTTCCTATACTAAATTCAACACGGATGAAGCCACATATAACTGCTAGTATGTTAATATCTTATTTTTTATCACGCTTTTATTTAAGTTCAATATTGCATTTTCTTATATATTATTTCTAAATAGCCACAGACCTCTCCTAGGCCAGGAATATAAAAAAAATAGATTACAAAATATTGAGAGGTGCTGAGAAACTGAATTGTAGGATTATATATCATTTTTTTTAGGAAATAAAAATATATAATATACTTTAGGGTGATTGTTTTTAAACTTTTTTTTGCTCCTCTAGGAAAATAATATTCTACATAAGGAAAAAGTCCCTGACTTTTTTTGCGAACTTACTACACTATTGGTCTAATAAGGCCTTAACAGCGTGTCCGGTCTAAAAAAATCTCTGGAAATTTAAGCCCTTAATTTTAATCCCAATTTTTTTGGTTATGCAATATTGCCATATAAAATTCATAGACAGTAATGCTACTGTAATGTAGCGAGCGGCACTGTAAAAATTCTGAGTGCTGCTGTAATAGAGAAAAAAGGTGAGCTGTTCATTCTTTAAATTCCTACTATAGCCACATGCCAAAAACCTATAATTAATTAAACAATGAATAACATAATGAACTTTTGCTATATAAGAAATAAATATATATAGAAAAATCTTGCACTCCAAAATTATGGTCAAGAAATTGAATAGTTACATAACTTATATTTTCAAACTAAAAGGTTCATTCACATCGGAAATACAAAAGAACTTTTCACAATCTACAATGAATTTTGTTTGGAAAGGTGCTACATCACTTTGTTTGTTGTATGACACATCACATAATCTTCTCTTTTAAGTGGAACTATCATACACTAACAACTGACAAAACACAAACAATAGCAAAAGTATACACAATAGTTTAATTTGATATTTATAACATCAAGTCATTATACACTAGAATAGATAGAATGAATAGAGTGAATAAAAATGTTAATGTGTATGTTGTGTTCACATTTAGCAGGGTTTATGTCAATATTTGATCAGTTTTGTGACATTTAAATAAATAAATAAGTATGGATTATCTACCAGCCATCATACTAATAAGCTATACCTATATATATAATCAGAAATAATACAGTTAAGTACATCTTCTTCCTCTTTTTGTCACCCGTTTTTTGTTCTTTGATATTGCATATATTGCACAGTATATACCTATTTGTCTACTATTGCAGCAACTTAATAGTTACTGAAATAACATTAAAAATCAATTGTTTTCTTGTGTGGTATGTTTTACTCACAAAGAAAATTCTCTTTATTGTAGTTGATCATAAGTTCATTTACATGTTAGCAACATTTACGGGTATGTGGGTGTTGATAAAAATGTATAAACTTGTAAATACTTTTTATTATTATTGATAATATGTACACAAAGTATAAGAAAATAAAAGATAGGAGAAAGTTAAAGATCTGACTGACAGTGCCGACCTCCTTTTAGTACTCACTTACTTGTAAGTAAATTGCATCATAAACTAGTATAGATCATTCAATACAAAAATGATTTGTGAAATTATCTACCACGACATTCAGCAGTTTTGGTATTGCTCTCATACATTACTAAGGAAGTGAGCTTAATATTAAGTTAAACAAGATTTCAACAAGACTTTAACTTCATCAGATGACTTATCAAACTCATCAACACATAAAAAAATTCATACAAAAATTTCAGCATTTACAACCTTTGACGGAATCATATTGAGTCACATTTAAGAGAAATATATAAGTAAAACTTATCCTATATACAACAGAAACCTAGTAAACAAAACTAAACTCACCAGCTAAAAGCCCAACAAAAACACAATTAGAAACCATTGACAGTATGTTTAAAAAGTTAAATATTATAATGAGCACTTCTGAGAGCAATTTTTTAAGAAGCCTTTATCGTCATATGCGACAATGAAGACTAATTAGGACTTATGTGAAACGGTAAACATCGTTATCTCGCGCTGTCGTATCATTGCAAATCACAAAGAAACAAAAGGTATTTTATTGACACTTATCAGATATCGAAACGCCGCAATTTAAAATCATAAAAAATATAAATTTGTAAAAAAAAATCGTTTATATCATTGAAACGTATTTTACGTCAGATGACTAACAAAGTCTGGGGACTGGCAGTATCAAAGCATTTCCTTCATGAGTGATCAGAATTACACTCGACGCCCTCACAGTAATCAGCTGGCCATCATAAAATCTCTCACTTATCAACGTTTACCATAATAACCATTAGGAACGATTGTGTTCAGCGCCGTACACTGCATTTAGTCGTTTTATAACAAGCACGACCAACAATATTCGATAAAATGACGCATTTACTTGATTATAAGGATTTGAAAGACGTACCCTCCCTGTTAATTCGCCGTCGTTGAGCAATTATCCTCGAGCGACAAATAGTCAAAAAGTCGCTTGTTCACCGAAAATACCATTAATTAAACACAGTATTAAATAATTCACTTGTTATAAAGCAAAATATAAAAAATCTAGCTCAGAAAGGCAAAATGACCACGAACAAACATGGAAGCAAGAGAGTGAGCGAGACGTTTAGACAAAAAAAGAAATCTTGTCTATGCAAAGCCAAATACGTCATTTTTTTGAAAAATCATTTGATTGTTTATGACAAAAGAATGAACTATCAAAATATAAGTATATAAATTAAAAAAAAAAACAATATATACACTAGAAGAACTAGACACACGAAGATTTTATCCTTAAAACACATGGACTTATATGTTTCGATATTCTTATATATATATATCAAACCGGAAATTACGTTCCTGTTACGCTACTTCTTTACTCTAATATAGCCTAATTCAATCAAAATCCCGTTAAATATGCTTACATATGTTTCACGTCAATAAATAATATTTAAACTTTTTTATGCTATAGATAATTAAGCAGGATATTCGTGGATAAACTCGCCGATTTTTATCTATATTTAGAGAATATCTCCCAGATTTTCAGGGAATCTGAACGGTTGTAATCTGTGGTTATCATTGACAACACCAAGACTAATATATGGTGGGATTGTTTAGAACATTTTCTTGAAAATTGAGAATTAATAGTTGTAATAAGGTTTGTAATTTATTTTTTTCAAGATGAGAATAACACGGTATAAAAAAGTGCAGAAATACCTCAAGTTTTATTATAACAATTTTGGCTTTCATCAACCTTACCAAATATTGATCGATGGAACATTTTGTTTTGCTGCTTCGAAAGTAAGTCGTACCATACATACCGGAAATAATATTGTAGGTTATACAGGTGGAATATAATCTAGTCTAGTTGTTAAAAACATGGAGAAGACTTAGCGGTGGTTACTGTTTTGTCATAACAATAGAATATGAATAAAATAGAAATAATTGTGACAAACCGTCAGTTAGGCTTTGTGGGTTTATTTAGTAGCCCCTGTTAGTTGCTTGCCACAATAGGTAGATAACGAATGTTATAATATTTATACAGAATGGATAGCAAGTGTCTACGCAACGGTCGCCTAATAGACATAGTGACGGACGAGTGGCGCGCAGAACGACTACCACATGAGGACATCCAGGTGCCTTTTGAAGAGTTACCTGATCCCGAGGCAGACAATGTTGACTCTCATCTAACATTAAAAGAACAGAGCATGCGTTGGCAAGAAAACTTTCCTGAATTGCCTAGCAGTAATCATAACTGAGTATTCTCCAATAAATTTAAATTTTTAAATATGTTTCTTGTTTACTTACTACCTGGGCCCTTATAAACTGCGAAATAATAGTAATATATAGTTTTTATCAATTCTGAGATTGTAAACTACAATGAAATTTTATTTATTCTCATGGCTTTTAAACAGGAAGCATATTGTCTAAAGCTAAACCTTAAACATTTAATGTAGTTCTGTTAAGAATTGTATATGTTTGTAACTGTATAGATATAAACTTATAGCAAGTTATAAAAACTATTAAATATTTGTATTATTGTATACACCCACTGATAATGATGTTGTAATAGTATTTCACAAAATGTTTAATATGTTTCTTAATTTATGAGAATAAAAACATTGAAGATTTATATGAATTGAAAACTCTTGTGCAAAATTGTAATTTGATTTGAATGTTGAATAACACAGAACACTTATGTCAAATAAAATGTTTTTCAGGAGAAAATCAACATTAGAGAACAATTACCAAAATACTTAAATGCTCAAGCAAAATTACTCACAACCCGATGTATCATTATAGAAACTGAAAAGTTAGCCAAAGTAACCCATGGAGCACTAACCATCTTAAAACAATTTGGAATACATGAATGTGGTCACAAAGAACCAGTTTCTGGATCTAAATGTATCTTATCTATGATTGGAAAGTGTAATGACAAACATTATATCTTGGCAACTCAAGACCGTGATCTGCAAGAGAGACTGAGACCTAAAGCTGGTGTACCTCTATTATATCTACACAACAAGTCACCTACACTAGAAAAACCATCACAGGCTAGTTATGACAAAGTTGGACAAACTAATAATTTTATATTTATTTCTGAAACTCAAAGTGAAGCATTAAATAATATGAGAAATGCTTTTGGGGTACAAGAAAAGGAAGAAGAAACTAAAGTTATTATCAAGAAAAAAAAACCTCACAATCCTAATCCGTTATCTTGTAAAAAGAAAAAAAAGAAACCTGAGAAACATGCTATTACAAAAGAGAATATTAGTGAAGGTAGAGTCAGAAAAAGAAAGAAGAAATCATCAAATCATTCTAGAGAACAGTTAAAGAGCGCTTTAGGTTCTACATAATAAACTTTTATAAACTAACTTTTGTTATTATTTATTTTAAAATATACATAATATTCACATTCAAAATGAGACATATTTTTCAACAGTAGGGCACAACAAACAAATGCAAATATTCTAGTGCTGAATCGAAAAATCAAAGTATATATGACAAAATTTTACTAATTGAGCAAGAATTGCAACATATATCAATAAGATATTATTTAGGCTTGAATGGCCACAGGAACTTAAGCCTGTATGTACCGAATGAGAGTATATGGACTAAAGGTAAGTTAGTTAGGTACACTGTGTGAAAGTGACTCATAATGTCATAAGATTCGTCTGGATCAAATACATCTTGTCCGTCGGGTGAATCCTGTAAATTTAGAATTTATTCAGTAAACCTATATTAGTTACTAAAAATATTTACATTTATTTACATTTCATATGCTATCAGTGAATTTTGAAATTACCAAAAACTAAGTTATGTATTAGTTTCTACTTTTCCAAAATAACAGTTCATAAATTTTCAAGTGTTTAATTCAAATAAAAAGTAATTACTCAGCAAATAAATTTCTTTACAGTCAAGTTAGTTTTTTTACCATTGTAAGGTTTGTATAACCATGTTATAAATTGATATGTTCTTTACCTTAGTCGTATGCAGTATCATCATTTCTTTAAAATAAGACCAGACTGAGTCAGGAGGTTGCCAATAGTAACATTTAAAATACACATGGCTACTCAAATATATTGTAATCAAACAAGCTAACTTGAAAGCTGTGCAATCATGCTGAGCACCATAGTCAATGACCTCCAACAGTAAGTTAATAAGGAATGTTCTTTCAGACAAATTGTAATTCATGATTATCTTTTTGTCAACCAAAAAATCCCCTGAAAAATAACAGTGTCAGTGAAACGTTTGTAATATATATAAAATTTATATCTTAACACTAGGCCTAGGTCAAGTTACTCACATATTGATAATCTTGCTAAGTTTTTGATAAATCAAGATCGATATATGGTCCTATCCATGATATCGATTTGAAATCGCCAATACGTCGTGGGTTGTCGAGGTGACTATGCCCATATCTTAATTCGAGGAGAGTCCTGTTGCCCAGCAGTGGACCTCTTACAGGCTGATCAAGCAACTGATACATAGGTGTAGTAGACTAGCAGACACGGGCGGACGTTGTCCCGCCCTGATAATTAAGAAAAAAACCCTTTAAGTTAGACATATGCTGTCGCTGATTTTTTTGGAAGCATTATCAAGCTCTACAACTCAATCACATACCTTTCATTGTTAAGGGAGCGTTCGTAAGAAACGTTTTCGTTCAACAGTCTATACTCCGACTTACTTTGCAAATCCGAAATCCAGAGATTACCCCCTACAACGTCAAAAAACTCACAGACTTTACCTCTTTATAATGTTAGTATGGATAATGTCCATACCAGAACGTGTTGTATAGAACCACGAGTCAAAAGTAGAACCCGTACTAAAAAAAACTAACGATTACAAGGGTCAACAACGACAACTACCGCGTCACATTAAGCTATTGTCGACTTTCTATATCAGTACTTAATACTTTAACATATACCTTTTGAAAAGTCGTACTTGTAGAATATAAATACTTACTTCATTTTTCGAAATATGTAACTTTGATCGACATACCTAAAAACTTTTTCAATGCGTTAACTTGATCAATATCAGAAGCTGCAATCATTGTAATAGCCTCATCTTCATTCATAATAGTTCCTAATAATAGTTTAGGCCTCTCTAATTCGCAAGCCTTTGTGAAGGGCGGTGCATCGTTTTCTTTCAAGGAAAAGAAATATGACGGAGCAGATATCTGAGTTTTTAATATTGTTTCTTTAGAATGTTTTGGGTGAGGACATATCGGGCCCGACGTAGTTTTTGTTTTCATCGAACTCCGTGGTTCATTACCGACTATATTCATTTTAGATTTTTTTATTTTATTGTCTCCTACCTACATAAAATGTTACAAATGGAAATTAAATTTTCTAGTACTTATCACAGTACCTATATAGTATATGACGTATACAACAGTATATTTATACAAATCTATGAAGTTAGTTAGGTACACTGTGTGAAAATGACTCATAATGTCATAAGATTCGTCTGGATCAAATACATCTTGTCCGTCGGGTGAATCCTGTAAATTTAGAATTTATTCAGTAAACCTATATTAGTTACTAAAAATATTTACATTTATTTACATTTCATATGCTATCAGTGAATTTTGAAATTACCAAAAACTAAGTTATGTATTAGTTTCTACTTTTCCAAAATAACAGTTCATAAACTTTCAAGCGTTTAATTCAAATAAAAAGAAATTACTCAGCAAATTAATTTCTTTACAGTCAAGTTAGTTTTTTTTTACCATTGTAAGATTTGTATAACCATGTTATAAATCGATGTGTTCTTTACCTTAGTGGTATGCAGTATCATCAGTTCTTTAAAATAAGACCAGACTGAGTCAGGAGGTTGCCAATAGTAACATTTAAAATACACATGGCTACTCAAATATATTGTAATCAAACAAGCTAATTTGAAAGCTGTGCAATCATGCTGAGCCCCATAGTCAATGACCTCTAACAGTAAGTTAATAAGAAATGTTCTTTCAGACAAATTGTAATTCATGATTATCTTTTTGTCAACCAAAAAATCCCCTGAAAAATAACAGTGTCAGTGAAACGTTTGTAATATACATAAAGTTTATATCTTAACACTAGGCCTATGTCAAGTTACTCACAAATTGATAATCTTGCTAAGTTTTTGATAAATCAAGATCGATATATGGCCTTATCCATGATATCGATTGTTTGTTTCAAGAGCTTTAATTGGTAAACCTACTGGCTGACGGTGAAGGAAATTAACGTGAGGAAAACTGAACCTGAGAAATGTTCAGAATGATCATCATATGGGTAAAATATATAATTTCTCGGAATTTGAAATCGCCAATACGTCGTTGGTTGGCGAGGTGACTATGCCCATCTCTTAATTCGAGGAGAGTCCTGTTTCCCAGCAGTGGACCTCATAAAGGCTGATGTGGTGATGATAATCAAGCAACTGAGACACAGGTATAGTAGACTAGCAGGCACAGGCGCACGTTATCCCGCCCTGATAATAAAAAAACCCTTGAAATTAGACATATGCTGTCGCTGACTTTTTTGTAAGCATTAACAAGCTCTACAACTCAATCACATACGTAAGAAACGTTTTCGTTCAACCGTTTATTTTCCGACTTACTTTACAAATCCAGAGATTCCTACTAACGATTTCAAAGGTCAACAACAACAACTACCGCGTCACATTAACTAATGTCGACTTTCTATGTCAGTACCTAATACTTTAACATATACCTTTTGAAAAGTCGTACTTTTAGAATATAAATACTTACTTCAGAGTTTTCGAAATATGTAAGTAACTTTGATCGACATACCTAAAAACTTTTTCAATGCGTTAACTTGATCAATATCAGAAGCTGCAATCATTGCAATAGCCTCATCTTCATTCATAATAGTTCCTAATAATAGTTTAGGCCTCTCTAATTCGCAAGCCTTTGTGAAGGGCGGTGCATCGTTTTCTTTCAAGGAAAAGAAATATGACGGAGCAGATATCTGAGTTTTTAATATTGTTTCTTTAGAATGTTTTGGGTGAGGACATATCGGGCCCGACGTAGTTTTTGTTTTCATCGAACTCCGTGGTTCATTACCGACTATATTCATTTTAGATTTTTTTATTTTATTGTCTCCTACCTACATAAAATGTTACAAATGGAAATTAAATTTTCTAGTACTTATCACAGTACCTATATAGTATATGACGTATACAACAGTATATTTATACAAATCTATGAAATCTATTAGCCTTCTATTATTTTTCTTAATGTCTATGACCTACTTACGAGTAGAATTTATATTCATGAACGTATGTATCGACCTTAAATTATATACTTATTTAATCGAAATATCATTATTATTACATAGTATAAAATAGTCCCCTACCGCGTCTGTCGGTCTGTTCGCGATAAGCTCAAAAACTACTGAACGGATTTTCATGCAGTTTTCACCAGTGGATAAAGTGATTCATGGGGAACGTTTTGGTATAATTTGTCAAAGATTTATTTTTAATCAGGGCGGGACAACGTCTGCCTGGCCCGCTAGTGTAATAATAAAATAAGACAATAAAAAATACTTTTATATTTATAATGCTTAAAATTAATGAACTTTTTTAATAATATTTGTTACAAGATGATAGAAGATGTTCTATGAACTGCTGGTTCTAAGAAGTTTAAGAACTAGCCCTCTTTTCACGTGATTTTTCTGTTGTTTCCCGTATTCTTGGCGGAGAGGTTTTGTGATCTGCAACATAGGTGTCCCAATAACGTCCAGGAACTTCTCTTTTTGAGCTGCTACTTTTCAAATCGCGACTGTCCAATTTTTCAGAATTATCGGTTTTCCTGTTATCTCCTTTCATATGGTAGTCTCTTCTAGACTCATCTCTATGACTTTTCTTTATATTTCGTTGATTTATATTTCTGTCCTCATCACCACCACTACTGCGATGTTTGCTATTATCTCTTTGTCCGTTTTCTTTTTCAATTCTCCTTTCGCTCATTTCTTTATTCCTTTGTGAATCTTCTTTACCATCACCATCTCTACTATGCCTACTTTTTAATTCCCTGTTGTTTTCATATCTGTCGTATCTTCGATCGTTTGATTCTTTATATCCTGATCTACTATTTTTATCCCTATTTATATCACGTCGGTTTTTATTATCATCGGAGTATCTTTCGTAACTTCTATCATCTCTACTTCTTCGAGATTCTTCTTCTGGTCTACTTCCGTAATATGTTGCTCTTTGAGCTTCACTCCTTTGATCAAACTTCTTGTTCTTGTCGGTTTTTCTAACATCGTGAGGACGTGCGAAATTATCTCTGTCTTGTTTAGCTTCATTTCGACGTGCATCTTTACCATATGTATCAAAAAAGCCATCATGTCCCCAACGATCTTTATCGCCATTATTGTCTGTTTTATCTTCTGGTGGAGTTTTTGGTGTCTCGTCTTTATTTTTCCTTTTGGTTTTCTTCTTTTCTTTGTTCTTCTTATTGGATTCTTCCTCTGTATCTATACAAAAAACATACATATATATCCTATCTCTTTTAAAAGGCTAAGCTATATAAAGAATATATGGTAAATATCATAAATCATTAGTTTCAGAATTACAATATCAAATAGTAAGTTTACCACTTGAGCTGGAGTCACTAGATGATGAGGACTCTTGTGAACTGCTGCTACTGCTAGAGCTGGAGCTAGATTCATCTTCACTCGCCAATGTAATATCGGTCACAGGGGCAGGAACATTCTGAAAATGAATAAAATCAAACAATTACTAATTACAATTAGCAAGGCCAATTAAATACATGCTACAATACCGTGTATGATGTATATGTCTTATCTTTAAAAGCGCTCTACGTAATCATTGAAAAGACAAGATAACTTTGTGTTTCAACAACAGTTCTTGATGTAGAACTGTGAAAAGTTCAGACCTATATTTTACGTATTAGTTATATTTTATTACAGATTGAATAAATCCCTATATTTTAAGTTGATGTAGAACTGTGAAAAGTTCAGACCTATATTTTAGTTATATTTTATTACAGATTGAATAAATCTCTATATTTTAAGTTTATAATTTATGTTACTTATGTTTAAAAATCTACTCAATAATTGAGTAATTCAATCAATTTAAATATTCCCTTAAAATTGATTGATGCTGAATTAGATACTGTAACAGAATATAATAACACATTTTTTTTAAATGTTGATCTCTCTAAAATCGTTTGCTAATCTATACATATAACAAAAATGAAGTGTCTGTATGTAATATCATTTTTTTACTGAATGGGTATGAAAGTCTATAGGCTCCTGATAATAAAAATGCAATTTTTAAATTTTTTGTCAGTATGTCTGTTTGTTCCGGGTAATCTCCGAAACGGCTGGACCGATTTTGACGGGATTTTCACTGGGAGGAATTTTCATAGGGAGTACAGTACACATTTAACTTAAGCGTATCTTGGGGTAACATAATTGCTCTATAAAATTAATTAATTGAATAGAGAAGAGAAAGATATTGAAAGAAAATTAATATGGTCATGAAAGCAAACAATTGTTGTAAGACTAGTTATATGTTTTCGGAAATATTATAATACCATCTTTTAAAGTCAAGAAATTATATTTAAGATAAATAGAGTAAAACTGACTATGCTACTTTCATAATCGTGTTTAATACTTTGTACCTTAGGCATTTGTTTCAAATGTTCACGTAATTCATCAGTCAGTCCACCTAAACCAATAGATGTGAAGAAATTGATAGAAAATCTTGTATTCCTGGGATTGTCTCTTGGGTAAATACCTGAGAATGCCTCTTGCAAAGTTCTGAAATGCAAAAAAGAATCCATTAACATTATAAGCTGGTTTACACTGTGGTTATTGAAACACATAACAGGACTCACGGATCTTGCAGACGGTCATTTAGTTTTTTCAGTCCCATATATTCTGCTAACTCTTGGAAGAGGATCTTGATGTAGATACGGCTAGAACTTGTCGTATCTTCTTCATTTAACTTAACACAATCTAATACTTCCCAACTAATGGAATCAGTAAAGAGAAGATGTGCAAAAAATTTGCTCACATTTCTCAGTCGGTTAGTGTCTAACCTATGTGCTGTTGCATAGGAATCTTTAAATATCTCTTCAAAAGGACCTATATACATGCGATTTATGTTACAAAAACGTTGAGCCAACAACCCATAAAACTTTTCATAGGTTCTTTGTTCTGCACAACAATCCAAAAACATATGACACAATTCCACCTCCTGTCCAGGTTTTAGTTGCATTTTCAAAAGTTTGTGGGCACATTCTTCAAAATCTAAACTTGAATTTATAGTCAGATATATTGTGCGTCTCAAGGCTACTAAATTAGTTTCTGTATTGTCGATTATAGTCATTTCTTTCTTTTCCTCTTGGTCATCTTCTTCCGATTCCTCACTACCACTCTCTGCAGACCCATCTTCTTCACCAGATTCAACATCAGAACCAAGAATATCCTTGCTTAAACTTTTATATTTTTGCTCATTTTCTTCAAATTTCTCATCGAACTTAAAAACATCTGAAAATTTAAGTATATAATTTCAATAATAATATATAATTAGAAATTAATATTTTGTCGCTATTCAACTAACAATTATCTATGCCACAAATTTCAGATTCTCAATGTATTTATCTTATCATATTTGATCTATCATAATAAACAAACCTTCCTTTTGATGTAATTCTAATCTATAGCCATTTTCTTCTAATAATATGAATTAGAGGGAGATATATATATATAAATTGTTGTTTATAATATGAAAGATTTTTGAGAAACAATTTTGCTTTTGACAATTGAAAATTACCAAAACTATAGGAGACTTTCCTGTCGAAAATAATGTCCATAATCGAATATTATAAAATATAGCTAGGCTTATTCCTTTTACCCATATGCAATGATTTTATGGATTAGTAAGACTCACTTATTAATAAAAAAAATTATATGTTGTCTCGCTACAGAAAACAATTTTTGTTATACATGTGTATAACATGTTATAATGTGTCTTTATCCTGGCAGTCTAGAGCAGGGATTCCCAAACTGGGTTCTGCGGAACCTAGGATTAGAATTGTCATCAGGGTTCTGCCAAAATTATTAGCAATCTTAACATTTCAGCCTTTTTTCATTTATTTATAGTAGCACGGCAAAATGACTGCACTATGCCTGATGGTAAACACCGTATAATCCAAATACAATGGCGACCACCGAGTGACACACTATCCATTGATGGTTGCCGCTGTCATGCCGGCCTGCGAAAAGCTGGATATGTACAGGCTGATCACGAAATGCGACCCACAGAAGCGAATCACTATGACGAGCTTTTTCGCCACATACATGGTGGTTGAGACCCAGTCAGGCTGTAAAACCTTACCACCCCACTTTCGCCATTGCCTCGTTCGTTATTCAGCAGGGTGCACCACGTGCAGATGAGGTTGGCTTGTCTCAAGTCTTATGATGTTGTTGGACACCCCTTGCACCTCCAAATTTACACAAAAAATCAAATACAGGTCAAGATTGGATGCTACATCAGATATATACATACAATTGTCGGACATAAATAACTAAAAAAATCATAATACAGTAAAACAATTTTATTCTTCACATTGAAAGTTTTTTTTTCCGAATTAACTACGCTATTGAGTTAGCAAGGTCTTAAAAGCTTCACCTGAATACTAAGGTGAGCGCTTAAGGCACTCAGCTGTTAAAAGTGTAAGTTAAGAATAATGTGTTTCATTTATATTACACATTTATTAAAAAAAAAATATATACATATTTTTTATCATTGATTTATAGTAATTTGATATGAGGTTCCATAAAGAAAAAGGCACTTGGTTGGTGTTGCATTATCTTTAAAGTTTAGGAAACCCTGGTTTAGAGGCACAACATCCTAAATGTGACCTAGAGTTCTTATAGTTAAATATTTCTAGACTATCCTAAATTTCATGTCAAATAATGAAATTAATTTAATTGTTAGGTATACCTTTGGTTTAGCACGTTATGTTTTATTTGCTATATATTACCCGGCATCTCATACATTATATTTAGGATTGAAATTTTACAATACCAGATAAGTATTAATTCTATTGAGGGACTATAATATCCTACAATGTAATAAATGAGGTTACAACCTATATGCAAACTTTATACAAATATACAATTAATGAGTTATGGACCATAAGTAGGTAATACAATGGAGTTTAAAAATACAAATCCTTGGAGTAATGACTTCAAACTTTAAGTGTTTTGCACTCTCTTTTATTAAAAGGTATATAAAACCATACCTTGCCTCCAATAAGAGTGAGACAATATGAAGAGAAACAAGGAAGCAAATTTCGAGAGGACTATGACTACACTATCACAAGGTATTTGTATTATAAAGTAATTGTATTGAAATTGTGTGATAGTGTCTATTTGATTTTTGTCTGTAAGAGTAGAAACTAAATGTATTATGAGATGATCCTATGGGCTCAATAATAGTTTTTCAATATCTGTGAAAGACATAAGAGGTCATTCAAGTATTACGTAAGCACTAATGGGGGGAGTCCTTGATTTTTGATGACATAGGGGTTGGCGTGTCTGGATGGTGACTACATCAGCAATATTTACTTACTGAATTAGAACAGATTTGAATATACTTATATAAATATTTACATAATTATGGAGGGCAGTGTTAAGAACATTGTTTACTTTTGCTGATGAGGGGGAGGGGTGGCCAGGAATTACAAATATTTTGCTTACATAATACTTGAATGGCCCCTAACTTACTTAAAATATCTTGAGGATCAGTGGCATCATCTAACATCAACAGATGAGTGAACTGCTCTTCTTCAGGTACCAGCTCCAGTTCCTCTATAAGAGCTGGATGATCTTTAAATCCGTCCTTCCATACTTGGAACATTACTTCTATCATGTACTGTACTCTCTTGTCCAACCGTCCTTCATGTAAAATATTTCTTAACATTTCAAAAATTGCATTAACTCCTTTCGATGACACTTCAGTTAATTTTTGCCCACACTCTTTCAGAAATGCAATAGCAACCTCTACTGAATCATCTGTAGGTGTTTCCACTAATAAAGTCAACAATTCTAAAGCAAGAATCTCATGTGCCACTCTCTGATTAACAAGGTGAGCAATAAAAGATGCTGATGATATACATATTGCTTTATCATTACGCTTAAACCCTCTTTTAAATTGAATTACTAATCTTTTAAGTAACAATTCACCGATATTAGGAAAGCGAGAATTTACCGCAGCAACAAGTGCTGCGTAAACATTAGTAAAAGTTGGAGATGCAGCCTGTGCCTGAATCACAGATCTGCATAGTAAACCTCTTCCACGGACAATATTTTCTTTTAGTAATTCTTTGATAATAATGCCAATATTGCCGACATTTATTTTGTTAATATGACCATGTATTGACTTTTTTAAAGCCTCCCAAGCTAACCTTTGGTACGCAATTGAAGATTTATCAGTAATTTGCGCTTGCAACATGCGTAGTCGCGCAGGAGGTATGTAGGCACCTCCTGTTCTAGTGTTTAACATGTCGGTTTCTTTAGCGCGACGTTCATTTTTTTCGGGTGCTTCTTTTTTCACTGGTGTACTTTTTTCGGCATCATTGTCTTGTTTAACATGTTTATTTCGAAGTTCTGGTGATTTAGAATATCTACGTTTACGCCTAGAGCCTTTATCTCGTGTATCCACTGGTGACCGCGATTTATTGCGGGTCCGCTCCCCTTTAGAATACTTAGTCCTTTCTTCACGTTCATCACTCCTGTGTTTTTTTCGATTCTCATCTCTACTAGCTTCCATAACTTAGGAAGAGTACTACTTTTTACACACAATGTCTTTAACACTTATTATACATAGAGTAATAAACAAATATGTGGTATAATAACGCCTCTTGATCGTAATCTTAGTTTGATATCTAATATAATGTACTCTGTACAATTTGGTTAGAAAGATACGTCAAACTAAAATGTCCATTATTATTTCATCGGTCTTATCCACAGAATAATAATACTCTTAGTGGTGTTGTCAACTTCAACTTTTTAATAATGGCGTCTCTTGATACGAACTCTGCCAGTGTCAAGTTAGTCATGGAAGAGTCACGTTATAGGTATTATTATATACTAGCGGGCCCAGCAGACGTTCTCTCGCCCTGATTATGAAAAAATCCTTGACAAAATATATACTAAAACGTTCCTATGAATCACCCTATCCATTCGTGAACCGCATGAAAATCCGTTCGGTAGTTTTTGAGTTTATCGCGAACAGACAGACAGACAGGCGCGGTAGGGAACTTTGTTTTATACTATGTAATGATAATTGTATACCTAACTTTGCGTAATATTCTTTTAATAATCTGTAGTCTTTTCAAAAGTAAAAAGACGTAGACAGTTACCCACATAAGATGTTGACAAAACAAATGGCACGATTACGATTTGTTGTGGAAAACAAATAATTATATTTTAGATCTGCCAACAAATAGTTATATTTTACATTACATAATTCGTGGAAATAGTAATTACATACGAATGATATGTGATTCCTTGACATCTAGAAGTTTTGCTTATATAGTTTGTACAATATCTCATAACACACGAAGGCATATTTACAGTTTTGGGGCGTTCAAACAATTGATCAGTACATAACGCACTCCCATTACCCCTAACATGATACTGAGGTCTTATATCTAGCCAAGTTTTGACATGTCCCGCTTGGAGCACGTATAACGTATATACGCCTTTTTACTTATAATATCATTGACACAGAGTATTCTTCAAAGAGAATGAAATTTAGATGACGTTGGTGGTGGTGGTTAATAATATATCATATTGCAATTATTATAATGTGAGTTTCAGAAATAACTTTTTTCGTTATAATTTTATAAACAATTAGAGTTACCAACGCTCAATAAACATTTATCCCTAAAGCTAAAGTAAAAATCTTTAAAATCATTCCAATTTTAGTTTCCACCAAACTCTTTCGCCACTCTGAACACAGCTTTAGGTTCGGTCATGCCTCGGAATAAAGAATAGAGGGCCTTGCGTATAGTACAGATAGTTACTTCGACATTATACATGCAATTGCAATGCGTTTTTAATTAATTAGAATTCAAGTATATATTTACCTAATATATTATTATTTAGTAAATTATTAGTTCTGGTTATCTAGCTAAAGAAGTTAGTAAAGCCATGTTGGTACTTGTTGGGTGACCTTCTTCTCCTTACCTCAATCCATTGCGCTACTCTTAAGCATCTAATAAACACGGAAGAAACCGAAGAATAAAGATAATACAAAGTTTAACATTCAAGAAGGCGCGCGGTGTCGAATAGACTACGCTAAATACATGTGATGAGTAATAATATTATTATTACTCGTCACATGTATTTCGAATCCTTAGTAGCTTCTTATATTGTTACTGTGTGCTTAATAAACAGTTTACCTACGCCCTCTGCACTCTCCCCAACCCATAGATAGTTTTTGTTTTGGTAGCCGCACAGAGGTCGAAAGCACGCGATCTATTACTTCTTCTATAAATAAATAAAAGTACATAGAAGAAGAGTTTCGACAGTTTCGAATCCGATACTTTAAACTCTGGAGTAAGTAAGCCAATAATCATTTTTAAGAACAAATAACCTAAATACAAAATTTCTTTGAAATAATGTAGGTGTTTACTTTTTATACCTACTAAATTTCCAACCCTCTTTTACCCCCTTAGGGATTGAATTCAAAAAAAGGGATATCGGTAATGATTTTACTCAAATATAACATTTTATTGAAATAACTTTGAAAATCAGAGAACTTTCTTACTATCTTTGCAACCCCCTTAAGGGATGATTTTGGAAAAAATATTTTACGTGTTTCATGACTTTCAATGAAAAACTTTCATACTTAATTTTATTCCAATAACCTCAAAAACGGCAGTTTCATACTAACTTTGCACCCCCATTTTAACCCCTTTTTCAAAAATCGTTCCTTTGTGCTCCTCTACTTTATAAAAGGAAGCCCTGTGCAAAATTTCAAGTTTATAACCCTTATAGTTTAGGCCCTGCGTTGAAGAATTTTACCTATACGTATTGTATAAGCCATAGATATGTTTACCATCAAGTCTACAAAGATACAAAATCACAAAAAATCAGAGTTTCTTGATTAATCATGCATTGTACAATTAGTAACGGTCATTTTTTCATAATTTATATTGTATATGAATCAAATTTCATTACACTAAAATGTTGTTATATTAATAGTACGGTTAGACGAAGGAAAAGAAAACAACGTATTTTTATTAGTATGACTTTATTTAATACGACAATGAAACTACAAAAGTTGCCTGCACTTCAAACAGCAATTTCCTTATACCTCACAAACTGAAGCACATTAATCACATTAATGAAATAAAAATAATAATTATAATAACACCATAATAAGAGATTGGAGCATGACTTATTCATATGCAAAAGTTTCGAAAAAAAATAACACATTTCAAAGCTACAATGTTGCATCGCTATACATGATTTGTCTCGATCGTGACGTTTCTAAAAGGCTACACAATACCCAGGGCAAATTGGTCAGAGGTTTTCACTTCTTTACCGAAAAACAAGCTAGTTTCTTATACCTAGTTCACTTACTCATATTAGCATTGGTAATATAGAGTCAGAAGCAGGCAAGCGACTCGCCCCGCCCCGCCGCGTCGCGCTCCACGCGCCAAGCAATCACCTCATATCATTATATACAATTTATTATCATATCATCGACGTAAAGAGAGAACGATATTAAATGAATGACAAAAATATCTTATAAAATACTTGAATTCTTCCTCTCGCCATGCCTCTGTCTCCTGGTTTTCCCTTTACCGAACAACCCGCCAAACGCAGTATCGAAATACATTTAAATCGATATAATTTGTGCCTAATCGAATAATCGATATATCACTATAGCAAAAACATCACAGAAGCGGTTTGTGTCCAACACACCATTACGTCCTCCCCCAACTACCTTTAAAAAAAAACTCTAAATTGCTATAAAAATCAGTTTTTATATTTTACATTGATATAATCAAAGGGCCAATTTACGAAATTTATTGAGGCACTTTCGATGTTTGAAATAAACTAACTGTTGATTAAACAATGATTTCAACGTAATTATTCCATAAAATAATTACTACCGAATTTATTGTTAAGAAGATGTGTGATATGGTCACCGGTGACAAAAATTTCAGATTTCAATGAGATAATAGATAGCCTTTTCCCACATGTAGTGCCACAAACCGGTTTCCATCATAGTATTATATCAATGATGACTTCGATTACATCAAATTCGTGCAATAAAAACCTTTCTGTGATCATATGGTAGCCACAAATAATAACTAACGACGACCTGCCATAACCATAGACAAAACGACAAATAACATGACATGTAAGGACAGCTTAACGTGATTTTATCTATGGTACGAAAATGAAAAACTTAATTTAGATATCCTAAAAATACTGCTGCGTATGACATACATTAAAAATATTGATATAATTCTATAACTAACGATTAGGAATATTTCCTCACCAAACTACCTCATATCGCCTGCTCCAGCTCTCGCTTAAGAAATCCAACGTTACCTATATTTTATAAAGCTATTTCAGCAATGCAGTTACAATAAACATTCTTTAATAATACAGTAAAATTAAACGATAATTATAAAAACACAATTGAACGGATCATTAAATAAGCAACTTTTAGTAATCCAAAGCATTTAGTGTGAAAATATTGAATAGGAGATAAGAATCTTGTTGGATAACTAAAAGTTCCCTCCGCTTGAGATCATATCTAAGGCAATATTTTATAGGCCATTATCAATTAATAAGGCAAAAAATATGTTATTAATAAGTAATAAAAATTATAAAGAATATCACTTAAGCATATATAACATTCACAAGGGATTTTTATGTTTAGTAAAACTACAAGCGTGTTCGGTGTTGTAACATAAATATTGAGAGAATTTCGTAATTTTCAAAGTAAGTTTTATTTAACTACTTTATCACAATATTTTAACATGTTACAGCTCCGAAACAAGATCGGATTTTAAGCGCCTCCACGATTTATGATGTTAACTTTTCCTTCTATACTGGACCAACCACAAACTCACCCTAAATTGAAATTTTAAATATATATAACGAGTTAGCAACAGTTGTGTTCTAGAAACTAGAAAAGCTATGCTATTTTAACTTTCAGAGTACTAGTTTTCTTTTTAGAACATATCGTTATGTTTTATATGTGACATTTCAGATCTGAATATACTAGTAAATTGAAATGTATAAATTTCTATAGCCTCTCTCTCTATTCCGTCCTTTACTAGTGTACATCGACCATAAACTGTTCACAAAGCACAAATCTGAACTGTTAATCTTTTTAACTTTTTCCGCATGCCTCACTTATTTAAACATTTAGATCATTGTACCCATAATTTCACAATATTGATATAATTTTCAAAATACACACGATGACACAAAAAAGTATATTCTACCATAACGGTCTACTTTTAAAACCGCAAAAAAAAAAACTATGGCATCCACATCAAACTTCTAATTTTAAGCATATGTGTTCCGGTGGATCTGAATCAAACATATGATGTAGTTATATTGTTCAAATTAATTTTAAATAGACGCACCTGACTGTATAGTTTGTGTCAACAAGTTAGTGTTACGCGAGTAAGCGAATGACCAGTGTTTTCGATAATAGCTTTATGGGTATGGAGTATGGTCAAGACGCGCGCGTGTTTGTGCGTGCGTGCGGTCGGTTCGTGCGTGCGTGCGGTCAGTTCGTGCGTGCGGTCGGTGTGTGCGTGCGGTAAGTTCGTGCGTGCGGTCGGTGCGTGCGTGCGGTCGGTCGGTGCATGGCGGTCCGGGCGCGCGTGGAGGCGCGTAAGAGCGCAGGGTGTCCCCGCAGTAAAGCCGCGCCCGCGCCCGCGCTACTCCCAATCCACAAGTTTAACCGGAGGTGGGCGCGGCCGAGGTGTCGGTACGCGCGCTCTTATTCTGCCTCACCAGTTCCGCGCGTCGCTCCTGAAAGTAACAGTATTATCATTAAGCCACTATTTTATACTAGCTTTTGCTTTTTCACCTATGCCTCGGGAACAGCGCTTTTTTTTGGATGAAGAGTACCATTTCCCTTTCGACAATGTGTATGCAAAACTTCATGATGATTGGTTTTGTAGTTAAAGCGTGAAAGCGCAACAGATTTGCATTCGTATTTAATAATTTTATTAGTAAGGATAGCACGATGGAATCAATAGCGGACTTAAGAGAAGGCGGAGTAAGCAACCCGCCCTAAATGAAATCTCTAATGGAAGCCTTGTCGAGATATCAAGGCCACCAGAAGGAAATCATTAATCAAAAGGGCCCTGTATCTAAGTAAAATGTACTTTTTTAAATTTCTAATAGGTCACCCCACCCACATATGGTAAGTTATGGTCTTTTTTGCAATAATGGTGCCATTGATTGAAATTCATTATACATTCAGATACAGTGCTTAGTTTTTTTATCTAAGATTTCTATATCCAGTTAATAACATCAAATGATTTTATATTTAATACACGAAGTTTCGCTCTTTATAAATAAAACTTGACTATGTTACATCAAACAAACCTCTTTCTTAACAAAGTCCAATTTTTTCTGTATTTCCTTTTCCCTATTCTGCTCGGCCGCGGTGAGTTTGGTCTCGATCTCCTTTGTAATCTCCTCAACCTTAGCTGTTGCCGCGGAACGAACTTCAGCGAGCTTTATATTCTTTGTGGAATTAACAAATAAAAAAATTATAAAAAAAAAAAAAACATGAAGTATGCTTGATTTAAATCGTATGGAATATGCTTATGGTTACAAACAAAATAATGATTAAAAATGTTTGATCATGATTATGATTGTTCAACACAAACAAAGAATATAAATACAAAAAATATAACCCATGAACGGTAGTGATATGGTGGCCTAATCACGGGATAGTGTCATATACTCAACACAATATGACCATATAATCAGTCATCATCTATTGATTACTGAAGTTTGTGAGTTACTTGCAGTACATAAGCGTCAACTAGCCCTCACCGAAATCGCTTCTTGCTCACGACTCGTGACAGGAGCTGTTTGTAGCATATATTAAGTAAGTGATACTAACATGATTGCGGAGCTTTTCCTTCTGTTCGGCCTCGAGCATGAGCCGGCGGTCGGCAGCCTGCTGGAGTTTCTCTTGGATAGCGTTCTCCAGTTGCTGGAATTTTTCCTGGTTACCAGCTCGCACCTTGCGCACTTGCTCCTCCTAAGCAATAGTTTATGTTTTACATGAAATATGATTGTGGATTTTTTAAAATACTTTATAGGTCTTACGCTTGGTCACAATCACGCCCGATGACCTGAATCGTTAAATGATAATCTGGTCTGATAACTACAAACACGCTAAGCCTAAAGGGGAGCTGGCTCTTAAGTGCAGCTGACGGTACATACTTATAGGTGCTTGGTGACAGATTTTCAACTTTAGGATAGTAGGTAGCCAGATGAGCCTAGAAAAAGCCCTAACACCATACTATGGTTCCATCTTGATGTTTTTCTTCATCGAAAGTTCCAGCTTATTCGCAAGAATTCAAACCTATGGCGATCAACGTATCCGAACACGATAATTTTTATACCATCTCTATAAAAGTTGGTGGGGCGTAATATCGGCAACTACTACTAGGCTGATTCTAAAAATTTTTTCACTGATAGAATGCTCAGATTTCTTGTAGGTTATAAGTAAGTATATACGCTATGTTTAATCCTATGGCGATCGACGTATCCGAACACGATAATAACTGAGACAGCATTGCTTCACAAAATACTGTCAAACGGTCTGCAGATGTGCATATTTTTATACCATTTCTATAAAAGTTGGTGGGGCGTAATATCGGCAACTACTACTGGTCGGATTCTAAAAATTTTTTCACTGATAGAATGCTCAGATTTCTTGTAGGTTATAAGTAAGTATATACGCTATGTTTAATCGCTTTAAATATCATCTTCTAATTTACTTGTACGTAAATAAAATACGTAAACGTATGTAATCAAACAATCGGATCATAGTGATAACACTTATGGATAGAAATACCAATTTTGTATAATAAAATTTGACAAAACCGATTTTTGTTTTTTTGTAAAATCTACATTGTTATATACAAATTTGTGAAGATTCGAACTCTGATTACTAAATAATAGCACGATCACTTCGCAATTAATGCTTATTCCATGATTTAAGATTAAATTAGTTGTATTTATATCCGAAACGAAATACATATAAGAGTTATTGAGGTATGTATGCTTGGTACACATATATATGTTAATAATTCATATAAGTATAAATATGTAGAATACCTTAGGTTAGGTAGTTAGGTAGCAAATTACATGAACTAGGCAACAGCCCAAGCTGAGGTGTGCTGTGCACCCTTGAGCTAGTTGCCAAAATAAAATCGGCTGAGAGCCTTAAGCGCTCGCCTTAGTAGTGCGGTAAAGCTGTTAAGGCCTTGGTAGGCCAATAGCGAAGTCAGTTCGAAAAAAAAACAGTTGTATTTAACACCAATTAGTATAAATGAGATGAACACACATGTTCACGGAGACGGTCGAGCATCTTCTTAATGTTCTCATCACGTTTATCCGCGGCGGTGTTCATTTTCTCTTCAATAGCCTTGTACACCTCCGCAGTCTGTTGTTCCAGTGTCAATCTGTTAAGAAACGCGCAATTTTTTAAATATTATAATGGGCAAACAAACAAGCAGGCCACCTGGTGGTAAGTGATCACCGCCGTCCATATACACTAGCGACAGGGTTTAGTCGCAAGTGCATTACCTTAAATTAGTTAAAGTTTGGAGTTACAATACATGTAACTCAATCACATCAGAAAATGAAACAGTCCATCAAGACTGAAAAATATCAAGTCACTGAACAACTTCAAGAATGATTTAATGATGATTTAGAAAGTTTTAGTTATTTAGAAACTATTATTGGTTTCAGCATGAATGGGTCGGCTCGCCCGGGGTAGTACCACCCTCTCATAGAAAACCAACGTGAAGTAACAGTGCTTGTATTGTTGCGTTTCGTTCGGTCAGTGAGAGCGCCGGAGACCCATCTCCCCTCCCCTCTCCTCTCTCCTCTCCTTTTCCCTCTCCTAACCCTTCCCTCCGAAAGATAGCAACGCACTTACGACTCCTCTGGGGTTGTTAGTGTGCATGGATGGTGGTGATCACTTAACAGCAGGTGACCCACCTGTTCGTTTGCCACCTATGACATAGCAACTTATCTCCTTTATACATATAATAAGAATATAAATCGAACGTGTCTGTACTTTTCAGATTTCTGTGAAACAAATTGTTACAGGTGTCTTGACATAAGTAATAAAATACATTTCAATCATTTTTAGAAACGTCTGTCTCTCTGTTTTGAGCACGCATCACTGCTATAGTACTGCATTCAGGATAAAACCTCACCAAGAAAATCATAAGGCATATCCTAATGATGACGCGACCTAAGTACGAGAGAAAAGGAGATAAGTAAATGGACTTAATACATTAGTTAATAGATGACTTTATTAATCACGGTTTTTTACATTAGGTACGCGAGCGGAGTCGGGGGCAAAGCTAGTATAATGAATAATCAAATGGATAGAATTCAAGTACAACACAAGAAACTCCAAGTGTCTCTAAGATTTTTTAAAGAAGTCTCATGAAGAGTGAAATTATTTTTGGCAAGTCCTTGACATATACTCGAAAACGTAATCGATGAAACACGAAAAGCTCATTCTATGTAGTATATAAACCCATTGTATATAGACAATCGTCTAAAATAAACTTGTTATTTATTTTTGTACATAAAGTGATCGATTCTGGGTAATATTTTGTGCAAATAGAACTCTCAAAACAAAGTAAAATATTTAAAAAAAAAACTCACCTAGTTTTCTCAACACCCTCAAGATGGTCCTTAAGACGCGCGCGCAGTTCGTTGATGTACGCTTCGCGCTTCTCCTCATGTGTCTCCATCTTCGCGTCGAGCGCCTCCTTTGTAGTAGAAATGAAGTTGCTTGTTTGCTCGCTGCGAATGCGAGAAGCCTCCTCAATCTTCACCATTTTTTGAGCAATAGCAGCCATTCTGCTCGCCTCCAAGTTCTAAAATACAAATTAAATAGTTTAAGATAGACAATAAATAAATTACCTCATCTAGGAACTATTTTTATTTTTCTTTTCATGGTAAAATCTTTGTCAAGTCTCTCTTCATCGTCAGACCGTAAGAGACCCACAGCAGACTTATAGGCCTCTTTCTGGAGGAAGGTATGCGTATAATCATCACGCCATCCCACGAGGTTTTTGGCGATTTCAAACTCGTGAGAAATCAAAGTTTTCCATCCTACTGCTTAGTAATTACTACATTAGTTTTTTCGAACTTTGACTAAATATTCGTATTACTTCATCGGTTAACTTAGGTTAACATTAACTTTGGTTGTCATCGCCGTAACTTAATCAAAATTATCATTCGTCATACTCCAAGATTCGATTTAAAAAATGGTATATATACGTTGTGTAATATACGTAAATACGTCAGTATATTTAATACATACACGTCTCCTTTCTTCAGCGGCCTTCAATTTCTCCTGGATCTCTTCGACTGAAGGTGTCTTCTCCGGTGAGTCAGCGCGGCGTGGTACCGGAACGCCTACTGGTTCAGCCAAGATCACCTCATACGCCAACCCGCCCTTGGACATCTCTTGGCAGCGGATCTCAGTAGCTGATAACAATATTGTTTTTTTATTTATCTAGTATAAATCAAAATTAATTGCCAAATGTGTTTGTATGAAAATCACTTCAAAATGGCTGCCTGCACCTATTTTAATTTATACTTAATTGTTTTTTGTTGTTTTTGTAGTTGCAGAGTTGTAAGGTTTGTATAAAAGAAAATTAAAAAAAACGTACAGATAAGTGAAAAATTTTGGTAAAAAAAAAACCATACAAAAAGTGAGTGAATTGACAGATTGACTTTCAGTTTTCAGTCGCTAATCTGTTTCATTACATGGTCTTAATGTAAACTGAAGATAAGGTTTCATTTTCTTCATTAGTTAGTACGAAATACTTGTCAATGTTACATATGACCTACTAAGTACAACTACCCATAATATCATTTTAATATCTACATCTACTAATTCGAATTATTTTTAATAATCAGAAATACTTTAAAAGACGTTAGAAAACACGAAATATTTTAAAATGATCTTATACCGAGATCAGTACACGAATATACGCAGTTACTCAGTAAAAGCAACCCAACGCGACCGTCCCAAAGTTACGTAAAGGATACCAAGGCCGCGCCTGGATCAATGTCGGCCAGACGAAACCTATTACAATAAGCCGTCTAAGCCCGAGTCTCAGTGTATAGCCCGTTTCATTTTCGAACAAGGGCGAGATAATAAATGGTAAAACGTACAAAGAAGGTAATAAATCAATTTTATAATTACGATTACTTATTACGGTACATTTACATTTCGGATAGAAGTGTCAAAATGCAAAAATATCTATACTATATATAAGTATTATCAGTATAAGGAGAAAAAACAAAAGGTTTTTTTTAATTATAATGGACAAATTTGGCTATAACTGTTATATAGTTATAGGTTATTTTATAAAAACATCTATATTATTAGGTTTCCAAATGAATAAATAAACTCAAAAAAACACTTAACCGTTTTAAAAATTAGCGAGTAACATAGGCTGTGTATTTTAATATACGAAGTCACGAGTACTATTACTCGTAAAATAAGTAGAAATGTATCTTCTAGTGTTTCATTACAATCGCATTGTACTGTGAAAGACTTGACTTTCAAGTGCAGAGGACCGTGCCTACTACGTCCCTTATCAAACTGAAGTAGTTTAGAATATTATCCAATACAAAATATATATAAGGGTTGTTGAGGTATGTATTCTTGGTACACATATATGTTTCAACAACTCATATATATATGAATAGTTAGCTTAGCTTAGATTAGCTCAGATAGGTCGCGAATTGTATGTATCAGGCAACAGCGAAAGCCGAGGTGTGCCGCGCACCCTTGAGCTAGTTGTCAAAATAAAATCGGCTGAGTGCCTTAAGCGCTCGCCTTAGTAGTCCGGTGAAGCTGTTAAGACCTTCCTAGGTCAATAGCGTAGTCAGTACAAAAAAAAATGTTATAAACTGTTATCAATTACGTTGCTATAATTTTATATCGTATTGTAATTTATAAAATTAATATGTAACATAACTTTAATAAATGTTAATACTTATTCGGTGAAGCTGTTAAGACCTTGCAGGGTCAATAGCGTAGTCAGTTCGAAAAAAAAAGTGCCTAGCACTGATGCCCGAACGACAGATTTGCAACTTAAGGTCTTGCAAGCGGACATAATACATGTCCTATCATCTTATATAGGTTCATAACATTATTTTATGTGGGAAAAGTGAAATATATTACAGCTTAGTTATTAAAGGTATAAGTGTCAATCTATTTAGATCACAGTTCATTCCGATATACACCATCATGCAATTTCGATTGTATGACTCACAAACGAATATATGTATGAATAGCTTAGAATATTTTAGCTAGGTCAGAGGGGACTTGTCAGGTAACAGCCTAAGCCGAGGTGTGCCGTGCACCCTTCATCGTGTTACCTAAAAATAAAATCGGCTGAGTGCCTTAAGCGCTCGCCTTAGTAGTCCGGTGAAGCCGTAGAGGCCTCCTAAGCCAATAGCGTAGTCTGTTCGAGAAAAAACAAATAGATCACAGCAATATACTAACAATTGATCTTAGGTATATCAACAACTGTAAAAAACTATTAACTGTTTCGTTATCGGAAATATATCTACGCTCTGTTAATCACTCCATTAGTAACGCTCAAAAAACATTAAAATATATCAAGGATTTGTCCAAGGCCACAAAAATGTAATTGTATTTTTTTAAGACCGTATTTGTTTAGTACTATTATAATCAGTTTCAAATTCATTCTACTATACATTAATTATTACTATATATCCCTCACTTCTCAATAAATAAATTTAATTCGGTAATAACTTACACGCCTGTTCCGATGTATCGAGGGGACCGTTTCATAAATAATAAATAAAATTATAACAAGCTATCATATTTGCAGAAATTTCTGTATAGTAAATCTTAGGGGCTATCAAATAAACAGACACGTAATGGGTACGAATGAATGGTCGTAAATAAATTTTCTTAGAAATTATTTTTCAATCTCAACTTGGCTTCATCTTAGCATATTATTTAAATACGAGAATGTCACGTGCGAACTGGATACGTGATCGAAATAAGGAATCCGAGTGTTAGTACAGATATAAAACAAGAACAGCTTGTTTAAATAAAATGTATTGTATAAATTTTTAGATTATATTATTCTGTATTAAACGCGAACTCTTATACCCCACAAAGAATATAAACGCTTTAAAATATATCTTACCAAGGCCTTTATTACTTTTTGTTGTTAAATCAAATCACTACATATTATAAGAGAAAGTCCTCTGCCACTGCTGTCCGTCTGTTCGTGATAAACTCAAAAACTACTGAACGGACTTCCATGCGGATTTCACTAGTAGATAAAATGATTCATGAGGAAGGTTTAGGTATATAATTTGTTAAGGTTATTTATTTATTAACAGGGTGAGACCACGTCCTCCGGGCCCGTTATTTAATTAAAGAAATGTTAAATTCATGCTGAAAATCAAATAATTAATAAATTACGGATTTGTAGTACGTTTACATCTATCAAACATAAGCTCTATAGATTTATAAGAAGATAAAGTGATTCATTAGGTATATAATTTGTTATGTGGTTGTAATTTGTTGTATATTAACAGGGTGAGACCACGTCCTCCGGGCCCGTTATTTAATTAACGAAATGTCAAATTCATGTTGAAAATCAAATAATTAAGAAATCTCTGATTTGTACGTTTACACCTATCAAACATAAGCTTTATAAGATACATTTTTTTACTTTTATTAACTAACGTAGTATATAAACTGCAATTGTACTATTTTATTTATTATAGTTACAAAATAACTACCTAAAAACTTTTGTTGGGAACTGTCCCGACAATATAAATATAAAGAATTCCGGAGTTTCTTATAAAAACTCAGCGAGATACTTCAGTTGAGGGTAATTGTAAGTACATAAATATTAGTGCTCATTATATATTCGGGAATGACTGTCCCACCACTCAAATTTAATATTTCCCCGATTATTTAAGAGGGACTGCGTTCATATCAGACCAGTTCCACTGACTACGCTGCAAATCGGTTTTCTTTACCAACCACTAATCGTTACATAGTTATAAAGATAATTGCAAATAGCTTCTCGTAAGTCTGCGGTTTGAAATAACTACAAAACAGTTACAACAATAAAAAAAAACTGTACACTGACTTAGTTCGTGCTTTTTAATTTATTCAGCCTTATAATTATTAAAAGAAATAGATATCTATTTTAGGCACTGTGTCACTTTAATTAAAAATATGACTGTATATTTAAATCGAATTTTTACTGACAATCTAAGTTTTAGAGCAATTCGTACAAAAAAAAACCTGATAAGTTCAACAAAGACCCATTGATTTGGTAAACTGTAACTTCACATTAAACATAAATCAATTTTATTTTTATAACTGGACAAATACCAAATCTTCTTCATTCGACAGGCGTCTGTCGGTAAAATAATATATAAATTGAGTACTTACTCGTAATCAGAATAGTATACTTATTATTACTTGCAGAACGCTCAAAACATCTATATTGTATAAGTTCAATTACATTAATTGTCGTGAGAAAGTGTAAATCATACTATTACCAATACGTTTTCGCATTGAATCTTTTTTGAAGTTATACTTCTTTCGGCGCGTTAGGGATAAATGATGAGAGTAAATTTTTACGATGCGCGCGCACACCGTCACGAAAAACCGAAACCCTGAAGTTATTACGATGCGCGCGCATACTGTCAAGAAAAACAGACACCCTGAAGTTAGCTATAGTAATTTTTTTTAATTGTTAGTGTTGTTTTTTCTACAAACGTAGAATAAGGCGAAAGATAAAATTTTTGAAAAGATTTTTATCTTGTTACGCCAAAGAAGTATAAATTCTAACGCGTGTACATAAGTATACACACACTATTTTTTAATTTGCAGTACGGTAAAATTACTGCACAATGCCTGATGGTAGGCAAATTACAATCCAAAAACAATGGCGACCACCGAGTAACGCACTATCCATCGCCGTTCGCCGCTGGCATGCCGGCCCGCGAAAAGCTGGATATGCACAGGCTGATCCCGAAACGCGACCTGCACAAGCGAATCACTATGACAGGCTTTTTCGCCATATACATGGTGGTTGCGACCCAGTCAGGCTGCAAAACCCTACCACCCCGCTTTCACCATTGCCTCGTTCGTTATTCAGCAGGGTGCACCACGTGCAGGTGAGGTTG
>MU159123.1:635149-722336 GCA_015888305.1 Antheraea pernyi | reverse complement strand
TCAGCAGGATGCACCACGTGCAGGTGAGGTTGGCTCGGGTGTCTCAAGTCTTACACCCCTTACCCCCGAATCTTAGGATATTGTACAATAAGTTACATGTTACCTACTAATTTACTTTATATATTATCATTAAATTTGTATAATATCAAAATAGATAGAACGCATATCTAGTAATTATATGGGTACTATATAATACTGTGGTTCTTTTTAGACAATTAAAATTTTTTAACCACAGAATAAACAAAAGTAATTCGTGTTCATTTTCATAAAAAGTGGAATTAAAAACGTGAAGGGAACATTACTAACGCCTGTAATATACAGGTACGGAATATATTTGCGAAACAACTCTATATCCTTTATTATTACACCGAGTAAAGTAAGAAGTGGGATGAGAACCCACCCCCTACCATGAGTCACTGTCATGTGGCACCGCATTTTACTGAGGCAAGTGTTCGTACGTACCCTTTATTAAAGTAGGTGACTAATAACCTGTATGGAGTTATTTTCAGTTAACAAAGACAATAGTAACCGCTAATGGATAACACCACTTTGCAAATTAGCAAGATTCGGTTTGGATAGCTTATCTAGTACAATGATAGCTAATTGGTTACTAGTAGTAATCTTTTTAATTAATAACAGAATCATGTCTAGCCTTTAGTATACATATTTAATTGGAATTCCACTGGATATGGGAAATTAAGTAAATAAGACCCTATAAAAATGTATGTCTACGTATAAAACGGACAAAATCGTGTTATGCATTCGGAAATACATATTTATCAATTAAGTAAAATTGTATAAGTATTGTTGCTAAATTTTTTTTCAGATATTATGATATAAATAAGCTTATGACATATACAGAAATTCACCCTTCCAGAAGATGGCTATCGTAAGTTTTAATATGTAATATACATATAAACACAATTGGAGTATTTGTTATTTGTCCAGGCCAATCTCCGAAACGGCTGAACAACTCTTGCTAAGACTGGAAAATATTCATTGGAAAATATAAACCTTTCCGGAATATTATCTAGTCTACATATCAATAAGCGTTTCCATTGAAGATAAGCAAAAATAATTAAACAATTACAAAGATAACATAAAATTGGTACAACAAAATTACATTAAAAAACTCATAGACAGCCCAAAATTAATCCGTATAATATACAGATTGATTATGAAAACAAAAACATTTTCACGAAGAAAAAGTCGCGAGCGCCATCTAGTATATTTATATTTTTAAAATAACACTGACCCAAATCACATATATTTGTTTTAGACATTCATTATTCATTAAATACTAATGTTTTACACACAACGTCAAGCGCTAATGGTGCTTGACCTATGCGAACAAAAGACAGCGCTCGAAACGAAAACTTCATATGTAAAAAGAGGTCTAGTGTATTACATGAAAAGCAACCGTTATAGCTCTAAATAAAAACGTATCCGATAAAAGTGACAAGAAACAGAGTTTGCTGGATTCATTTATATTCAAGTCTATGTACTTGAATATAAATAGCGACAAACATTTATTTTTCTCCGTATTCGGTCCACATAGCTAACTAAATCTTGTTGTTCTTGATTCTATTAGTTTGTTAAAAAAATGAAATAAATAGATAATCCATTTATTGGTTTCCTAAACACTATTTCTATTATGAGTTTCTTTTACAAACGTTAGTATATGTAGATACAGATTGCAAATCAAACTACATTCAAAAGCTATAATAAAAATTGAATCCCATTGCACTTACTTATGAATTTGACCTTCTTCGGTTGCTTAGTTCTTGGTTTTCCTACTGTTTTCTTAATAGGTGCTGACCTTCGATGGGCCACGGCTAAGGATAAAATAATGGATGTCAACGGAGGACTAGTCCGGTACGTCACAACCTACACTTATCCAGGAGACGAAGCCAAAGAATAAAAGACCAAAGAGCCAACGCCAACACTTCCAAGACAATAAGTCTACCTACAGTTACTTACCACAACAAAAATACAACTTCTATATCAGCCATAAAGCTAATAAAGTTGTTAACATAAAGGCGACAAGAAACAGAGTTTGCTGGATTCATTTATATTTCAGTACATAGCGACAAACATTTTTTTTTCTCCGTATTCGCTCCACATAGCTAAATCTTGCTGTTCTTGATTCTATTAGTTTGTTAAAAAATTGAGTAATTAAATATACAATCCATTTATGGGTTTCCTAAACACTATTTCTATTATGAGTTTCTTTTACAAACGTTAGTATATGCAGTTACAGATTGCAAATCAAACTACATTCAAAAGCTATAATAAAAATTGAATCCCAATGCACTTACTTATGAATTTGACCTTCTTCGGTTGCTTAGTTCTTGGTTTTCCTACTGTTTTCTTAATAGGTGCTGACCTTCGATGGGCCACGGCTAAGGATAAAATAATGGATGTCAACGGAGGACTAGTCCGGCACGTCACAACCTACACTTATCCAGGAGACGAAACCAAAGAACCAACGCTCCCAAGACAATAAGTCTACCTAGAGTTACTTACCACAACAAAAATACAACTTCTATATCAGTCATAAATGGAAAAATAAGTTGATAACATAATATGGTTTGCTTTTATACTAATGCGATTCGGGCTTGTGAGACAAAACGCAGTATTTATTTAGAGAGGAGCATTTGAACGTGAATTAATGAGTCGACTATCGAAGTTCGCGTGACACTATCGATTATCAGAGTTCGGGTCAAAGCTGCTGACGACTGAATATTAGTCGGAATTTGAATACTCATATATAAAAATGAATATCGCTATCGATCGACATGAGGGCATGTCATGAGGAGAGATGAAGACCATGTAACTAGAAAAGCTTTGAGTATGATGTTCGATGGATATAAGAGTAGACCGAAAGACCGAAAAAGGTATGGATTGATTGTGTGAAAAATGATATGTGTGTAAAAGGTGTGAATACAGAGATGACATCTGAAAGGCGGGAGTGAAAAACGAAAACATGTTGTTGTCACCCTACTTAGGTGGAATAAGGGTAAGAAGATGATGATGATCGCTATCGATCGACATGTATTCCAACGGTGGTAAATACTAGTTGTAACTTTTAAGTATCGAGGTGATATAATGTCGTATATGCATCATCTGTTAGAGACATGCAGAGTTAAAGGCCTCTTTCCGAGGGAAGGTATGGTCTCAAACTTAGAAATCCACAATTTTATATTTTCTCACGTACGGTGTTACTACAAGAACATTTCTCAGGTTCGGGTTTCCTCGCGAAGTTTTGTTTCACCATAAGCAGATATTTTTACCAATTTAAAACAGTAAATGTAGCGTCAAAAATCCAAAAAATTCGTCTGTACATGCGGCGGAGTTCAAATAAGCCGAAATCTAATTTCAAAATTCGGTCCAATCAATCATCACGACATTACGAAAAAAACATGAAATAGACCTACATTACTATTACCTACATGGAATACATTAAAAACTTGGCAAATAGGAGTAATGAATAATAATTTGATATTACCAAATATGATTTATTTATAGGGAGACCACCCAAAGTAATAGTTGCGAAGTAATAATGCGACAACACGACAGCGCAAGATGAAAGCAAGACACGTGATTGGAATGAAAGAACGCCATGTTACGTCCCATAAAGGCCTCTTTCCGAGGGAAGGTATGGTCTCAAACTGAGAAATCCACAATTTTATATTTTCCCACGTACGGTGTTACTACAAGAACATTTGTCAGGTTCGGGTTTCCTCGCAAAGTTTTGTTTCACCATCAGCAGATATTTTTACCAATTTAAAACAGTAAATGTAGCGTCAAAAATCCAAAAAATTCGTCTGTACATGCGGCGGAGTTCAAATAAACCGAAATCGAATTTCAAAATTCGGTCCAATCGATAATCACGACATTACGAAAAAAACATGACATAGACCTACATTACTATTACCTACATGGAATACATTAAAAACTTGGCAAATAGGAGTAATGAATAATAATTTGATATTACCAAATATGATTTATTTATAGGGAGACCACCAAAGTAATAGTTGCGAAGTAATAACGCGACGACACGACAGCGCAAGATGAAAGCAAGATACGTGATTGGAATGAACGGACGCCAAGTTACGTCCCTCAAATAGGGATAATCCCTTGGGGCATCACTAAGCCGAATTCTACACGATGTTATTTTAGTATGAGTATACTTCGAATTCTTAATACATGTGCAAAATTATTTTTATTTTTAAATCCTTTATAGTAAATGAAGACTTCCCTTCGTTATTTAACGATCATGAGATATTATTTGTAATGAAACGTTAATAAATTAAAAGATTAAAGAAATTTCGATTATGACATTAATAAATCTATAATTGCCCGTTTGTTGAACTTTTTTATATCCAGTATTACTATGATTTTAGCAACGGGATCCAATCGATAATCACGACATTACGAAAAAAACATGACATAGACCTACATTACTATTACCTACATGGAATACATTAAAAACTTGGCAAATAGGAGTAATGAATAGTAATTTGATATTACCAAATATGATTTATTTATAGGGAGACCACCAAAGTAATAGTTGCGAAGTAATAACGCGACGACACGACAGCGCAAGATGAAAGCAAGATACGTGATTGGAATGAACGGACGCCAAGTTACGTCCCTCAAATAGGGATAATCCCTTGGGGCATCACTAAGCCGAATTCTACACGATGTTATTTTAGTATGAGTATACTTCGAATTCTTAATACATGTGCAAAATTATTACCAATATAAAGCCACGTTATTTGTGAGTGTCATAGGCTACATATCATCACGCTAAGACCAATAGGAGCGGAGCAACAATGAAAAATATTTTATAAACGGGGTATTTTTTCCTTTTGAGAGCTTCCGCTGCGTCTTAGTCCAAAATAACTATTCCACGCGTACGAAGTCGCGGGCAGAAGCTATTAACTGATTATATTATCTATAATCTAATATTATAAAGAGGTAAAGTTTGTGAGGTTGTAGGGGGTAATATCTGGGGAGTCGGAGAAAAATGGTCGAATGAAAACGTTTCTTATGAACGCTGCCTTAATTATGAGATATACATGTATGATTGATTTCTAGAGAAAAGTTGTAGCCTGATAATGCCTATTACCGCCCAACGAAGTGGGCACGGGTCGGCTAGTACTAAATACAGTAAATGAAGACTTCGCTTCGTTATTTAACGATCATAAGATATTATTTGTAATGAAAAGTTAATAAATTATAACATTAAAAAAAAATTCGATAATGACATTAATAAATCTATAATTGACCGTTTTTAGAACATCTTTTTTATATCAAGTATTACTATGATTTTAGCAGCGGGGCGCTAAATAGTTGCGGTAAATTGATTTTCCTCTGCGGCAATTTGTGCTTTACGTAACCGCATGCTACAAATTGGATAACTTTAAGCTGAACCGTTTTCCAATAACCTAATGTAAAAAGCCAAACCTCTTTTCCAGGGGTTTATTGAATGTATTATATATTTTAATTAATCGATATATTATAAATTTATTTGACAACTAAAATTTGAACAGGTGAAAACCATTTTCAAAACTGGTATGAAAAATAATTAATTTTATCATGATTAAATATGAAAATGTTAAAATAGTGGAAATGAGGAAAGAAAAACAATTCCATTTTTAAAGTAATACGAATGCGGTCACCGCTATGTGGGAAAAGAAAAGCATTCAAGAAGTGAAGATAGTGTATAGTGGTGTATTCTTTAGATGTCCTATTTACGAGCCTCCATCATTACAGAAATGGATGCGCGACTTGAAATATTGCATAACAATTGAAATAGGCCACATATCAATAGAAGATTACAATTCCTTTAAAAAAAGCGTTTTACTAATTCATGTAGTTATTAAAGATAAATAATTGTTATAAATTAAAAATGTAATGTATTATAATATATTTTCTTTATTCGAATCAATTTCAAATAATATTTAATAAAGGTCACAACAAGCAAAATAAAAACCGCTCTCAAAAATATCAAAACTAGAAGATCCTAATTAATATTATAATACACATTTATATATCCAATTACGAATACAGTGATGATACGTGCCGCATAACAATGTCGAGTGACCGCAATAGCCTCGTCCTACTGTTCCCCTCTATCAACAGGGGTACAAATTTGTTTGAGCCAATTATACTTCATCGCTGTAATCTACCCCTAAACAATTATGAGATCTCTCAAGTCCCTAATGTCTATTTACAAATGGCGTGTTGATTAGCTTTAGCCAAACACACTTGAAACGGATGAAACGTAACCTACAAAGATTATAATATTCTAACTAATATATTAGGCTTATAAATAAAAATAGCAATAATAAAACAATACAATAATCGACACTATATTTCATTATACTTGGTTAACATCTGAATATGCTAACTTAATGTACGCTGATGTATTAATTTACGTAATTTTGGCAAAATATTTTTTTCAATATTTTTGTTCGCTAAAATAACGTTAATAATGATAGCGATTTCTTTAGTTTGGATATGTATGCTATTATTTACCTCCAACAATTAAAACTAACCGTAAATTAAGAAAATAGGACCATAAATGACGAGTTTTAAATAAATAATTTCTTTTCCTCGAAGATTTATCTTCGATTTGAATTTCTTCGATTTATCTTTAGATCTGCGCTAAAAAAACTGTTGGCAGTCTCAACGTATGTATAATTTTGGCGAAAAAATTATTTTTTTGGCTAATATTGTTTACAAAAAGAACGTTAATAATGATAACGATTTCTTTAATTTGAATAAATATGCTATTATTTTCCTGCAGCAATTTATAAAAAATAAAGTAACCGTAAATTAGAAAAATTGGACCAAAAGTTTCCATTTGAAAGTAACTAATAACTTTTACTTCGCAGCATTAAATTTGCGTTAAAAAAAACTGTTGGCAGTGTAGTGATTGGGAGTTATGAGAGAAAATCCAAATAATAGTTTCATTAAACCGTAAATAACCGTTCAGTATCAGTCAAATATCTTTTTATTATTTTCAACATTTTTTTGAAGATTGACTGCTACTGATAATTCCAAAAACTTCTTTTTCGAATATTTTTTAAAATCGCAATCGGTATTATAAAGTAATTCCAGCGATCTAAATAAAAACATCGCTTCAAATACTAACGAAAAAATACAAAGGGGTGTTTTAATAAGAAACAAGGGGAAATTTAATTAATTAGCAGCTTTTATAATTAACACATTTATACCCCTAAGTATGTGCGGGAACTAACTTCACATAAATTCCAAAACATTTCCTAAAAAGAACTAACGTTATAATGTTGCGTTTGCGTGAGTCGACTCAATCAGACATAAATTACGTGAAAACAGCAACGTTTCAAAATCACTTCGAAATGTTAACAGCATTTACTTGAATTTATTTGTATTGCAACAAATTCAATGGTGAATTAAATATAAAGTTTATAAAGGGTCTTTTAGTTGCTAGTCGATGTGCGCAAAATGGTGGACGCATGCCGTGGTATCGCGTTTTGTGTCAAGTCAAAATGGTGGACATTATGCAGTAATGTTTAATCAATAGTTCTGGTGCGACTGATACTTGGACAAAGCTAACGGCATGTGGTTGTCATTTTGAAACAGATAAACCGTCGAGCGGCATAACCTGAAAATATAAATCGGACAACTTGAAATTATCTCACATATGAAAAAATTTCAAAAAGAACCTTTTTTAGAGGTAACAACTTAGATTTTGTTTAAGATTTCGGTATACCTATTGTATTTTTATATAACCCTAAACCTCTTCAAACTGTGGAAGTCCCTTAAAAAAGGTTACGGTAAACCTGCAGGCGAAGAAATTGACCACAATTATATAATCCTAAATCAACCTGGAATGTATTATCCAGAACAACTCAACAACTCTAAAAGCTTGAAGACAATTGTTACCATATTTTGATTGTGCACGCCGGCCGGTACTTGAGTTAGCCGGCCGGCATTTTTGGAATAAAACAACAACAACATAAGTAAGACTTTAAAGAAACACAGCAATTTTGAAAATCAATATAAATTATTTAAGCAATTGATGACACATTAGATTACCTTCATCAGCCTTTAGCCAGAAGAAACTTAAACTCAAAACCATCCATGAAAAACGACTTCTAGAAATCCTTTTTTACCATCTAATACTTTTTTTTACTAATAATATTTTTTCTAGTGGAAATGAGGAAAGAAAAACAATTCCATTTTTAAAGTAATACGAATGCGGTCACCGCTATGTGGGAAAAGAAAAGCATTCAAGAAGTGAAGATAGTGTATAGTGGTGTATTCTTTAGATGTCCTATTTACGAGCCTCCATCATTACAGAAATGGATGCGCGACTTGAAATATTGCATAACAATTGAAATAGGCCACATATCAATAGAAGATTACAATTCCTTTAAAAAAAGCGTTTTACTAATTCATGTAGTTATTAAAGATAAATAATTGTTATAAATTAAAAATGTAATGTATTATAATATATTTTCTTTATTCGAATCAATTTCAAATAATATTTAATAAAGGTCACAACAAGCAAAATAAAAACCGCTCTCAAAAATATCAAAACTAGAAGATCCTAATTAATATTATAATACACATTTATATATCCAATTACGAATACAGTGATGATACGTGCCGCATAACAATGTCGAGTGACCGCAATAGCCTCGTCCTACTGTTCCCCTCTATCAACAGGGGTACAAATTTGTTTGAGCCAATTATACTTCATCGCTGTAATCTACCCCTAAACAATTATGAGATCTCTCAAGTCCCTAATGTCTATTTACAAATGGCGTGTTGATTAGCTTTAGCCAAACACACTTGAAACGGATGAAACGTAACCTACAAAGATTATAATATTCTAACTAATATATTAGGCTTATAAATAAAAATAGCAATAATAAAACAATACAATAATCGACACTATATTTCATTATACTTGGTTAACATCTGAATATGCTAACTTAATGTACGCTGATGTATTAATTTACGTAATTTTGGCAAAATATTTTTTTCAATATTTTTGTTCGCTAAAATAACGTTAATAATGATAGCGATTTCTTTAGTTTGGATATGTATGCTATTATTTACCTCCAACAATTAAAACTAACCGTAAATTAAGAAAATAGGACCATAAATGACGAGTTTTAAATAAATAATTTCTTTTCCTCGAAGATTTATCTTCGATTTGAATTTCTTCGATTTATCTTTAGATCTGCGCTAAAAAAACTGTTGGCAGTCTCAACGTATGTATAATTTTGGCGAAAAAATTATTTTTTTGGCTAATATTGTTTACAAAAAGAACGTTAATAATGATAACGATTTCTTTAATTTGAATAAATATGCTATTATTTTCCTGCAGCAATTTATAAAAAATAAAGTAACCGTAAATTAGAAAAATTGGACCAAAAGTTTCCATTTGAAAGTAACTAATAACTTTTACTTCGCAGCATTAAATTTGCGTTAAAAAAAACTGTTGGCAGTGTAGTGATTGGGAGTTATGAGAGAAAATCCAAATAATAGTTTCATTAAACCGTAAATAACCGTTCAGTATCAGTCAAATATCTTTTTATTATTTTCAACATTTTTTTGAAGATTGACTGCTACTGATAATTCCAAAAACTTCTTTTTCGAATATTTTTTAAAATCGCAATCGGTATTATAAAGTAATTCCAGCGATCTAAATAAAAACATCGCTTCAAATACTAACGAAAAAATACAAAGGGGTGTTTTAATAAGAAACAAGGGGAAATTTAATTAATTAGCAGCTTTTATAATTAACACATTTATACCCCTAAGTATGTGCGGGAACTAACTTCACATAAATTCCAAAACATTTCCTAAAAAGAACTAACGTTATAATGTTGCGTTTGCGTGAGTCGACTCAATCAGACATAAATTACGTGAAAACAGCAACGTTTCAAAATCACTTCGAAATGTTAACAGCATTTACTTGAATTTATTTGTATTGCAACAAATTCAATGGTGAATTAAATATAAAGTTTATAAAGGGTCTTTTAGTTGCTAGTCGATGTGCGCAAAATGGTGGACGCATGCCGTGGTATCGCGTTTTGTGTCAAGTCAAAATGGTGGCCATTATGCAGTAATGTTTAATCAATAGTTCTGGTGCGACTGATACTTGGACAAAGCTAACGGCATGCGTTTGTCATTTTGAAACAGAAAAACCGTCGAGCGGCATAACCTGAAAATATAAATCGGACAACTTGAAATTATCTCACATATGAAAAAATTTCAAAAAGAACCTTTTTTAGAGGTAACAACTTAGATTTTGTTTAAGATTTCGGTATACCTATTGTATTTTTATATAACCCTAAACCTCTTCAAACTGTGGAAGTCCCTTAAAAAAGGTTACGGTAAACCTGCAGGCGAAGAAATTGACCAAAATTATATAATCCTAAATCAACCTGGAATGTATTATCCAGAACAACTCAACAACTCTAAAAGCTTGAAGACAATTGTTACCATATTTTGATTGTGCACGCCGGCCGGTACTTGAGTTAGCCGGCCGGCATTTTTGGAATAAAACAACAACAACATAAGTAAGACTTTAAAGAAACACAGCAATTTTGAAAATCAATATAAATTATTTAAGCAATTGATGACACATTAGATTACCTTCATCAGCCTTTAGCCAGAAGAAACTTAAACTCAAAACCATCCATGAAAAACGACTTCTAGAAATCCTTTTTTACCATCTAATACTTTTTTTTACTAATAATAATTTTTCTATGTAATTAGAAACAATATTGGTCCCATTTTAGGGTATTTGGCGATCGTCTCCTGTATAAGTTTGATTGCAACGTTGCCGGTCAAAAACGACGAGTTCGGAGTCCACAGCGAGCTTGATTCCAACCTGCTGGCAAAACGGGTGCGCGGCATGAGTGGCAGAAGCACTGCATCACCGAGTCCCGAACAAGTCCTATCAGCATTTTGAAGATCAAATGGACTATCTAACGTATGTCAGAGTCGCGTCGCGGTGCTGGCGGACTGCGCGACTCTTGCCCGGAAACTGAAGCAAGTCGGGGGAGGGCCGCCGGTCGATAGATACGTCCCTCGCCCCGCTACCCTCGCCCTGCGGACCCATGGTGTATTCTTTAGATGTCCTATTTACGAGCCTCCATCATTACAGAAATGGATGCGCGACTTGAAATATTGCATAACAATTGAAATAGGCCACATATCAATAGAAGATTACAATTCCTTTAAAAAAAGCGTTTTACTAATTCATGTAGTTATTAAAGATAAATAATTGTTATAAATTAAAAATGTAATGTATTATAATATATTTTCTTTATTCGAATCAATTTCAAATAATATTTAATAAAGGTCACAACAAGCAAAATAAAAACCGCTCTCAAAAATATCAAAACTAGAAGATCCTAATTAATATTATAATACACATTTATATATCCAATTACGAATACAGTGATGATACGTGCCGCATAACAATGTCGAGTGACCGCAATGGCCTCGTCCTACTGTTCCCCTCTATCAACAGGGGTACAAATTTGTTTGAGCCAATTATACTTCATCGCTGTAATCTACCCCTAAACAATTATGAGATCTCTCAAGTCCCTAATGTCTATTTACAAATGGCGTGTTGATTAGCTTTAGCCAAACACACTTGAAACGGGTGAAACGTAACCTACAAAGATTATAATATTATAACTAATATATTAGGCTTATAAATAATAGCAATAATAAAACAATACAATAATCGACACTATATTTCATTATACTTAGTTAACATCTGGATATGCTAACTTAATGTACGCAGATGTAATAATTTATGTAAATGCCAAAATATTTTTTTCAATGTTTTTGTTCGCAAAAATAACGTAAATAATGATAGCGATTTCTTTAGTTTGGATATGAATGCTATTATTTACCTCCAGCAATTAAAACTAACCGTACATTAAGAAAATAGGACCATAAATTACGATTTTTAAATAACTAATTTCTTTTCCTTCGATATCTGCGTTAAAAAAAAACTGTTGGCAGTGTTTGTCTAATATTATTGGGCAAACATTTTTTTGTCTAATATTGATGGCAAAAAGAACGTTAATAACGATAACGATTTCCCTTAGTTTGAATAGATATACTATTATTTGCCTGCAGCAATGTATAAAAAATAAAGTAACCGTAAATTAGTAAAATTGGACCAAAAATTTCAATTGGCAAGTAACTAATATTTTTGTATTTCACAGCGTTAAATTTGTAAACTTTTTTTCATAATATTTTTTAAAATCGCCATCGGTATTATGGAGTAATTCCAGCTATTTTTTACCATCTAATACTTTTTTTTACTAATAATAATTTTTCTATGTAATTAGAAACAATATTGGTCCCATTTTAGGGTATTTGGCGATCGTCTCCTGTATAAGTTTGATTGCAACGTTGCCGGTCAAAAACGACGAGTTCGGAGTCCACAGCGAGCTTGATTCCAACCTGCTGTAACAATTGAAATAGGCCACATATCAATAGAAGATTACAATTCCTTTAAAAAAAGCGTTTTACTAATTCATGTAGTTATTAAAGATAAATAATTGTTATAAATTAAAAATGTAATGTATTATAATATATTTTCTTTATTCGAATCAATTTCAAATAATATTTAATAAAGGTCACAACAAGCAAAATAAAAACCGCTCTCAAAAATATCAAAACTAGAAGATCCTAATTAATATTATAATACACATTTATATATCCAATTACGAATACAGTGATGATACGTGCCGCATAACAATGTCGAGTGACCGCAATGGCCTCGTCCTACTGTTCCCCTCTATCAACAGGGGTACAAATTTGTTTGAGCCAATTATACTTCATCGCTGTAATCTACCCCTAAACAATTATGAGATCTCTCAAGTCCCTAATGTCTATTTACAAATGGCGTGTTGATTAGCTTTAGCCAAACACACTTGAAACGGGTGAAACGTAACCTACAAAGATTATAATATTATAACTAATATATTAGGCTTATAAATAATAGCAATAATAAAACAATACAATAATCGACACTATATTTCATTATACTTAGTTAACATCTGGATATGCTAACTTAATGTACGCAGATGTAATAATTTATGTAAATGCCAAAATATTTTTTTCAATGTTTTTGTTCGCAAAAATAACGTAAATAATGATAGCGATTTCTTTAGTTTGGATATGAATGCTATTATTTACCTCCAGCAATTAAAACTAACCGTACATTAAGAAAATAGGACCATAAATTACGATTTTTAAATAACTAATTTCTTTTCCTTCGATATCTGCGTTAAAAAAAAACTGTTGGCAGTGTTTGTCTAATATTATTGGGCAAACATTTTTTTGTCTAATATTGATGGCAAAAAGAACGTTAATAACGATAACGATTTCCCTTAGTTTGAATAGATATACTATTATTTGCCTGCAGCAATGTATAAAAAATAAAGTAACCGTAAATTAGTAAAATTGGACCAAAAATTTCAATTGGCAAGTAACTAATATTTTTTTATTTCACAGCGTTAAATTTGTAAACTTTTTTTCATAATATTTTTTAAAATCGCCATCGGTATTATGGAGTAATTCCAGCTATCTAAATAAAAACATCGTTTCAAATACTAACGAAAAAATACAAAGGGGTGTTTTAATATGAAACAAGGGTAAATTTAATTAATTAGCAGCTTTTATAATTAACACATTTATACCCCTAAGTATGTGCGGGAACTAACTTCACATAAATTCCAAAACATTTCCTAAAAAGAACTAACGTCATAATGTTGCGTTTGCGTGAGTCGACTCAATCAGACATAAATTACGTGAAAACAGCAACGTTTCAAAATCACTTCGGAATGTTAACAGCACTTACTTGAATTTATTCGTATTGTAACAAATTCAATGGTGAATTAAATATAAAGTTTATAAAGGGTCTTTTAGTTGCTAGTCGATGTGCGCAAAATGGTGGACGCATGCCGTGGTATCGCGTTTTGTGTCAAGTCAAAATGGTGGACATTATGCAGTAATGTTTAATCAATAGTTCTGGTGCGACTGATACTTGGACAAAGCTAACGGCATGTGGTTGTCATTTTGAAACAGATAAACCGTCGAGCGGCATAACCTGAAAATATAAATCCGACAACTTGAAATTACCTCGCATATGAAAAAAATTCAAAAAGAACCTTTTTTAGAAGTAACAACATAGATTTTGTTTAAGATTTCGGTATACCTACTGTATTTTTATATAACCCTAAACCTCTTCAAACTGTGGAAGTCCCTTAAAAAAGGTTACGGTACACCTGCAGGCGAAGAAATTGACCAAAATTATATAATCCTAAATCAACCTGGAATGTATTATCCAGAACAACTCTAAAAGCTTGAAGACAATTGTTACCATATTTTGATTGTGCACGCCGGCCGGTACTTGAGTTAGCCGGCCGGCATTTTTGGAATAAAACAACAACAACATAAGTAAGACTTTAAAGAAACACAGCAATTTTGAAAATCAATATAAATTATTTAAGCAATTGATGACACATTAGATTACCTTCAGCCTTTAGCCAGAAGAAACTTAAACTCAGAACCATCCATGAAAAACGACTTCTAGAAATCCCCTTTTACCATCTAATACTTTTTTTTACTAATAATATTTTTTCTATGTAATTAGAAACAATATTGGTCCCATTTATTTGGCGATCGTCTCCTGTATAAGTTTGATTGCAACGTTGCCGGTCAAAAACGACGAGTTCGGGAGTCCACAGCGAGCTTGATTCCAACCTGCTGGCAAAACGGGTGCGCGGCATGAGTGGCAGAAGCACTGCATCACCGAGTCCCGAACAAGTCCTATCAGCATTTTGAAGATCAAATGGACTATCTAACGTATGTCAGAGTCGCGTCGCGGTGCTGGCGGACTGCGCGACTCTTGCCCGGAAACTGAAGCAAGTCGGGGGAGGGCCGCCGGTCGATAGATACGTCCCTCGCCCCGCTACCCTCGCCCTGCGGACCCAACCCGCATCCACCCCTTGCGCGCTGCCGTCCCTAACTTGATAACCTGTACAAGAAAATAAGTCTACCAAATGGAAAAATAATGTCACCTAGTCATCCATTGCTTTACGTCGAAATTCCTTGATTCAGTAGACGTGGAGTAATTTACTTCACAGCTACCAAGAATTGATTTTTACTTTATTGATTCTAAAATATACAAAAAATGAACACAACATTGAAAAGAGTATTTTATATATTATATTTAACCTATGTGATACAGGTCATTGCTAACATAAACGAAGCGTTAATTCCTAAACAAGTCCAAGATAGTCAATCATATCTTGCAATTAAGAGGGTCTAGGGAATACAAACTAATTTAAGAGCCACCCAGACTCATACGGGGCTCGACGGCTCCTCGCTCATAAAAACGCGAAGCTGTCGAGGGGCGAACGGGTGGTTGTGTGGGGAGGGTGGTCTAGGGAGACCCCATGCGGAGGTTCCGCCGCCGTCTCGGCGCCGCCACCCGCAGCCAATTAACAGTCAGCAACGCCACGCTGAATTTGTTTCAGCACTCGAATTGCTTCCGATTGATTTCCTATTGAATATCTAGGAATAAACTTCCTAAAACTTTTCAACTACGAAAATAGAGAAAATTTATCAGAGAAATAATTGTATATTAATATTCTCAAGTTCCGAATCAAATTACGCAATAGAAGCTTGAAGTCGCTTTTCATGGGTTGACGGTAAATTTTTATTTAAAATTGAAATAAGTACGTACATAACACTACAATAGTGACAGTGTCGTAACTTAGCATCGTGCACCGGTAAAACTTGCAACGACTGTGGTGCGATGGATCGATCCCGGCCAACAACCTATACGTCCCCCTGCGGTAATAACGGGGAATACCAAAAGCGAACCTTGCTCGACCAATGCAAACCCATATACAAAAGACAGTACAACGGAAATACCAGCCGCGGCGTCCGTCTGACTGCCTGCATCCTAAAGAGGTTACGATTTTAAAATTGTATAAGTAGAGATAGTTAGTTAGTATACTTTACTAACTAACATTATGCTCCGATAACATATACCATACTTTGTTTCAGATCTTATGATAGAGGCTTCCACTACGTAATTCTGGCACCACTCTGGAGGGCGGTTCCCGTTACGACGTAGTTTGATCAAATCCGCAATTGCCTTCTATTTGAACTAACATTATGCTCCGATAACATATACCATACTTTGTTTCAGATCTTATGATAGAGGCTTCCACTACGTAATTCTGGCACCACTCTGGAGGGCGGTTCCCGTTACGACGTAGTTTGATCAAATCCGGAATTGCGATACGTTTCATGCGGCAAAAATACGAGTACCGGAAAAATACCGAAAACGGTCAATTCTTGAAGTTCACGGCCCACAACATTCAGAAATGCGATACAAAAAGAGAGGAATAATGTGAAATTAGTATAAAAATTGTAGATTTTAAAAGAATAAATAAGTTTTTTCAATGGCAGTTTGTGGGCGAATTTTCATAACGTTAATTAATATTTTCAAGAAAACATTTTTTTTATCTAGTGTATAATTAATTGACAGTGGTTTCGTTTTGAAATATATGTAAGGCAAAGTGTGTAATTGAAATTTCTAAATAAACTTTAAAATGTTTTTGTAAAACAAAATTTTAATGCAAACTGTGGCGCCCACCGCGGGACCGACAAGATTAATAATTCCTACTTAAGAGCTTATTATATTTGCAACGAGCGGTTGTATACACGTCCTGAAGCGATTCCGTACAGAGGTAGCGACTTTAGGCAATTAGTCTAATATCCTCTAGAGGCTTTATTACGTGCGATACACAGACTTATTTAAATTTACTGACAATTAGGAGACTATTTGAATTAATTTAATATTTCATCTCGTTGAGAATTATTTGCATAATGATGATTGTTCGTAAACTCCTGGAATTGAAGTGTTATCTGAGTATACACAGAATTAATACTTATTGTTTTACCTATCAATATCCATATCCATGTGACATAGAATTAAATTAAAAGGTACGTAAGCAAATGAGAGTATTTGCGAGACAGAAGAGGTCATGTATGAAGTACATAATTTCGCCATATACAACCTCAATTGCACATTATCAATGTATCCTAACCTACAATTACGTGTTTTCTATCTCTTTCTAAGGCGGCAACAAGTTGAGTCACGTGCCCAGTGGATTTGGTTGAGAATATAATTCTGAGGCAGCGGCGCGCGTCCGCCTGCGACGGTATCCGTATCGATTTTGCCTTGTTTCAAGCATTGCTTAGACATTAACGACCTTATATTTTGACGCAGACACAGCCTAATATAAATTTCAAATATTATATTTTCTATTATACAATAGCCTCTAGTTGCAAATAGATTATTTTATAGTTATATATTACTACGCAAATTTGGTATCTACAGTATCCTTTTTTAAGTTACTGTTTCGTCAAACGTGTATCAATTCAAGGTTAATTCAGTGCTATGGTATCTTAGTGACCACATTTTTGCAAAGATTCTCTATACAGTCAAAACTCTTGATATTTATTCCTAATAATAAACCATACAATTATAATTACATCATATATTAGTTGATGCCATCTTATTACCGTCTACGGACATACAACATATTTTTAGTTATTCGTTTATACTTATATTCATATGGTGATGTTTAATTGAAATGTAAGAGTTAATTAAGTCGGTTTTCTTATATTGTCATTATTTTATCTCTATTGTCCCAGATTATTCTATTGATAAATAAATAGTATTATATATTGTGCTGAGAATATTATTATTTACAAAAAATCGAACGAAATCTTTCGATGCCACGTGGTTATTTGCTTGACATCTATTCAGAGAATAAATTTTTGTCCATCTGGAAATAGCAAAGTTTGCAAGTTTACGAAGAGAAATATCTCCATTATCTTTATTATTCGAGAACAGTTTACTTTAGTAACGAAGTGAGAACTACGTTACTAAACGTATTACACACGGCAACGGGCCCCGTTATATATTTGCATGTTTGTAAATTAAGCTTTATACATTTTCATTCGATTTTATGAACATATTAAAACGTAGGATATTAAATGTGTTATATATATTGATGTATAGTAAAAACATATGTAATTTATTTCAAAGAAAACTAGGACTATACATTCTTAAAAAAAAGATAAATGTTAGTTACGCCAACAATGATTTGAATATGTATATACATTTATATTTTTTTATTATCATATGGGTAACTCAAACTTATGTACATAAAGTAAAATATCAATTATTATCTAATCAATAACTAAATTACATGACATGTAACTGAAAACTGAATAAACACAACTACCAATACATAAAATAGAAAGTCTATAACAATTCTACTGATGTCACATTAAAAAAAAATGATAGGTATTTATCTATACTAATAATATTATAAAGAGGTAAAGTTTGTGATGTGAGTTTGTGACGTTGTTGGGGGTAATCTCAGGAAATACTAAACAGATTTTAAATTAATAAATTTAAAAATTCTTTTACCCACGGAAAGCCACGTTATTTGTGAATATCATAGGCTATATATCATCACGCTAAGACCAATAAGAGCGGAGCAACAATGAAGAATGTTAGCGTGTTAGCCCAAAACAACTATTCCCACGCGTACGAAGTCGTGGGCAGAAGCTTATATTATTATTATACTTATATTATTATTATACTATAAAGTTTGTGAGGTTGTAGGGGGTAATATCTGGGGAGTAGGAGAAAAATGGTCGAACGAAAACGTTTCTTACGAACGTTGCCTTAACGATGAGAGATATATGATTGAGTTCTAGAAAAAAGTTGTAGCTTGATAATGCCTATTACCGCCCAACGAAGAGGGCACGGGTCAGCTAGTATTAAGTGTAAGTGTGTATGGTTGCGTATATGTATATGTGAGAATGAATATCTTATAGCTATACATAGATATTCAATTAGATTCGACAAGTTTATCATCCATTCATTCATCGTTCATTATATCGTTCGTTCTCTTATCTTACCAACATTAAAAAGATACCCATAAAGTAACCGGGAACGTTCTCAATATTGGAGGGTGAAACATCCATTCTACATGACTTTCAATATAAAGTAGGGGTCGTTTTCGAGGGTTAATATTGTAATGACCCTCCCTTGTACAACGTCTTACTATAGCCCATCACCCTCGACTATTCTCGTTTATTTATAGAGCGCCAAGATGTCTGGGAGATCGTGAAGTTTTTGTTTATTTGAAAACTACATATACTGACTCATAAATTTATTTCCGAATCGTTAAGTACCTATTTAGTATAAGGTATTTATAGGTATAATAGTATAAGTAAGCTTTTTTTTTTATTGCGAAGGTTCATTGGTATAAAAAAAGTAGTCTAGAAACATCTACGTAGAGTTCCGCGTCTTATTCCGATACGTTCAGTAATTTTAGATGTAATTTAGCCAAAAAAAACTTTATTTTTATGACGTATATATAGATGGCTGTAAGTTACGGGATCAATGAGCTTATTAAAACATTACAATTTATACATTCAGTTAATTTTCCAGTCACTTTTTCAAAACCCATTTGCCATTTTCCATTATCTACACTTACCACATTCTTGCACACTATAATAGAGCGCGTTTATATTATACTAATGGTCAACTATTGTTCGAAATTCGAACATAATTACTAAATATTTCATATTTCAACATAAAGAATAAAAAATGAATTGGTTCGATTTTTTTAATAACACTAAAGCTCGTTAATATCTAATAAATAAAAAGAAAAAAAAAACGGGTGAGAAACAAAGGAGGAAGATATACTTAATAGTCTATCTTGTCTCTGCCTACTTATACATATATAGTCGATTACGAATTGGGCAGATATTTGTAACCTAAAATATAATATATGTATATAAAAATGGGTGTAGAGTGGATCGAGACCGATACTCCAACATCATTCGACGGATCATCATGATACTTGGCACATGTAAATGTTCTTATCATGGAGAAGGTTTTATACTATCCATATAGCTCCATACATATGGTAATGTCGATGGTTGCATAGACAAGGACGTGAGGAATAGGATAAATGCAGGGTGGATGAAATGGCGAAAGGTGTCTGGTGTAGCTTGTGACCCACAAATGCCCTTGAAACTCAAAGGGTTGGTGTATAAAACTATTTTAATACCAGTAATGTTGTACGCATCTGAGTGCTGGGCGACGAGAGAGACGAATGAGAGAAAACTACATGTGGCAGAGATGCGAATGTTAAGGTGGATGTGTGGTGTAACTAGAATGGATAAGATTAGGAATGAATATATCAGAGGAACTTTGAAAATAGCACCAGTAACATAGAAGTTAAGGAGTAATAGGTTAGCATGGTATGGGCATGTTATGAGGAGAGATGAAGACCATGTAACTAGAAAAGCTTTGAGTATGACGGTCGATGGATATAAGAGTAGAGGAAGACCGAAAAAAGGATGGATGGATTGTGTGAAAAATGATATGTGTGTAAAAGGTGTGATGACATCTGATAGGCGAGCGTGGAAAATGAAAACATGTTGTGCCGACCCTACATAGGTGGGATAAGGGTAAGAAGATGATGATAGCTCCATACATATATAACATTATACACCAATAAACAACAATCCAAGGTGTAATATATGTATTTTTAATTTAATCTTTGATTATTGTTTTTTATCTATTCCATACATATAATAATAATGTAAAATAAAGTGGCTGTACTTTTTTGATAATTGTAAAAAAAAAATTGTCAGTGTCTGTCTGTTCGTTTGTATGAACACGCATCACGGCTAAAGTACTGCATTCACGATAAAACCGCATCAAAGGAGAAAACCATAAAGCATATCCTCGAGAAACAAATGGTCTTGGTTTCATTAAAATCGATTCACTCTCTCAATAGTTATTGTAATTTTAAGTGACGACGCGACTTAAGTACGAGAGAAAAGTAGGTAAGTAAATGGGCTTAATACAGTCAGATGATTTTATTGGTTACTGTTTTTTTACATTAGGTTCCACACTCACGGAGCCGCGGGCACAGCTAGTTAAAATATGAGCCTGCGACTGTGTCCTTGAATTAGTATAATAAACTTAATAACAATAGAATACAGCCTGTCGCCACCTAGTGACGAGTTATATATGTAACTAGCGGGCCTGGCAGACGTTGTCCCGCACTGTTTAAAAATAAATCCTTGACAAATTATATACCAAAACGTTCCTCGTGAATTACTTTGCTTTATCCACTGGTGAAAACCGCGTGAAAAACCATTCAGTAATTTTTAGTTTATCACGAACAGACAGACAGACAGACGCGGTAGGGGACTTTATTTTATACTATTTAATGGTTCGTTAAAAGAAAATCTAATTCGATCTGTGATAAGAAAACAGAAGACAAGAGAGATGAAAAGCGATCGCAACTAGTATTTAAACCCGAAGAACGAGGGTACCGAATATATAATTTTGTTCGTACATAGTAAACTATAAAAGAGGCTTATGGTACGAGTGCCGCAGTGGAAAGCTGTAAGGGAATGACACGCACGCGGATCGATCAAGGCCAAGCCAGACGCAACATTGGCAGGATTATATTTTTTCATGTATGTAACGTTACGTCTCTACTAAGCAATTCCTTTGATCAAAGAGACTTAAGGCTTGATGTATATGAGAATTAATATTAATCTGATATGCGGATAGAAAAGCTGAACAGAAGAAATATGATATTTTAAAATTTATTTATGCTCTCAACACGAAATCTTCGTAATCACTATATTAAAAATAACTTATAAGTATCCATAAATATATAAAGACCTGGTTAAAAAGGTCACACCAAAGATATATTTGCAAACTAACTTTTTAAATTCAAAACTAAAATTTACATTTCAATAGCTTCATTAATTTTTAATAACTTTTTTCAGTCTCATCGGCCTTTATTAATTCATTTTTTTAGCATATATTTATAATTCACAACTGTTGTACTTTATGTCAATAACTCCTAATTTATTAACTTATTAAATAATGTTAGTTCTTATATTTTATTTTCCTATTTCTTTCATCCTTTTACTTTTCATAATTGCATCTTAACCTATAAGAATGCTGTAATCGTCTATAATAAGGAAAATAATTAATTCTAACAACTATTATGTATGTTATACCTATACATGAATATTATGTTTCTGTTGTTATTTCATTTCGAACAAATATTATAAAACAAAGTCGCTTTTCGCGTCTGTTTGATTCTACCCTTAGTTCTTTTAAACTACACAACCGACTTTGATACATTTTGCACGATGTACGTTTAGAGAATCTCTTATTCTTATTTAATACAAATTTTGTCCTGCTAATTAAAAAAAAAAAAAACAGAAAGTCCCAAAAACAGTGTAGTCGACCTAAAGAGATGCGGTAGTTCATTTTTATTTATACAAATTTTATATACATATGGAAATACAATGTAAGCTACAGACTAGGCAAATCTTGAATCTCAAGGATACATTGAAAATCAATATAAACAAACGCAACGGCCGAATAAAGGAGTAATTGCGAAATAAATGTTTAAATAAAGATTGATTGAGGTTATTAATTCAGGACATGGCCTTCAGCGAGAAGCCAAAAACCGCAACGTCTGCCAATGCATGAAACACTAGCCGATTGAGAAGCCTCACAATGTGTGGTTAATTGCGAACTTACACGTAAAAAAATTATATTGATCTGTATCCTTAATTAGATATATTGATTGTTACACGTAATCCCACTATAGAAGCGTCTTTTCATGTAAAAAGTGTATACTATAAATTACCACAGTGATATACTCAATATCGATGGAGGCGGAAAGGAAACCTATCCAATAATGATTAAAATATAATTCTCGCCATTGGTATTTGGCCCACATGAAGTTTGTATAGTAGATTTGCTCACATGTTTTGGGAGATTATTCGTATTGTATATTGTATTGATAACATACTGATTTGTAATTTTACTTTTGTTTTATAAATTATTTGTAGTATCACAAAAAACAACCACAACTTAATAAACCTTTTATTGATTTTAAGTTACATCTGTAAAATGTTACAGTAACTGCTTAGTTTCTATGAAACAGCGTAATTATATGTAGCTTGAATAATATCCTGATGGCCCTGCATCTGCCCTTAAAGATCTTATCAAAGTTCGACGACAGAGAACAGACACTTCAAGATAATTTATGTGTATAGATAAGGCAACATCATAACAAAGTGAGGGTGGAGGTTGGATGCCAACATTTAACCTCTTTGGTACCTAACCAATCGCAGAAAAAGATTGTAGTAACCTCTCAACCTTTGAGTTCAAAAATTATCCAATAAGAAAAAGTTACAACGCTGTTATGACGCTATTATAATTATTTTTATAATATTACCCAGTTAAGTGGTTATTGACACCGATAAGACATGTTTTATTTACAATTCATTTATGAATAATAACAGTTTGTCTCCGTGGTGATGTCACCAGACGGTACCTCAACTGTTATATCTTTTATTTACATGTAAAAACCTTAATTTAGATTCAAATAATAAAATCAATAGAAATGCACACGTTCTTGGAACCGCGTCAGTCACATCGCATTGAAAATAAATGAGTAGCTAGCAATTTTGTACTTTTCAAAAGCTAAATATTATGCTTGCGTATTATTATATTATTCGTACAAATGGAATAATAGCTTCAAAACTATCGATTGTACTCATTACACGTCAATCGGCAACATATATTAAACAATCATATGTATATATTTCATTCCTTTTTTAGTTATTTTTATATATTTTACAAATACTTACCAACCGTCAATAAACCACGCTTTTTATTACTTTTTATTTCACAAACGTTTTCTGTTGCAGTAAGACATGAACAGCGGCTATTCAATTCCAAACGGATGTGCAAAGTTAAACGTCAGTCCTTATATTTAAAATTATGGATTTCAGCAAAGTAACGCGTTCGTCAATAACATATATAAAGATGTTTTTTTTTTATTGTTAAGATATGAAAAAAAAATATAGTCCATAATTTTTTTTTTAATACATAGAATGACGACAACAGTCAATCATCAAACAAAGGAAACCAAAAACATCTTTAACATTATCTATCGCAACGCCCTTACTAGGTTATTGATAATTCGACGTATTCAAAAATGGTTCACTTTTACATAATACATATAGGGGTTAAAATTACCACAAATATTCATCCCTATCACCTCCTAACGGGAATACGTCGATTAACCCTGTATATCATTAGCTTTTTCTCCGCAATTTCGTCAACGTGTTTTACGTATATTCAGGACGAAAATTAGCCTGTATCTATTTTTTACTTCCAAAGCCATTTCAACGCCAAATATTATTTCGACTGTATCAGTAATTTAATCTTGAAAATGTAACAAACAGGTTAACAAACGGAGTAACTTTCAAGTTTATAATATAAGCCTATGTTATCTTTCCGAAGCAGTACCTGTATTATGTTCTGACAGCTGTTTACCGTAAAACTTCAATACATAACTGACCCTATATTTTAATACTATCTTTTATAAGATATAAGCTTGTCTTTAATGAACATTATTATCTCTCCTACAAGGAAAACAATCCTCAGGACGCATGTAATTTAATACATACTTCTTATCCCTGTACCTGTTTATTTCACATGTGTCTCTCAGTGTTCCAGAATGAAACGTTTATTCCTGAATTTAAATCATGATTAATTGGACTGACAACTACTATGTTGAATCCATTGGTGTACAAAAAAAAATTGCAATAACGTACAATTTTAGTTACAAGCATATAATCTATACAAATAAATAAATTGTCTGTTTGTGCTGTTAAAATAACTGACTTTACTAAAGATATACAGTACCTACAAATAAAACCAAATTTTAAATTTTTTGTCTGTCTGTTTCATAGATATATAAAAACCCCCATTGATACGGGGTTTTCATATGTATATCAATGGTCTGTTTATTCCGGCTTATATCCGAAAACGATTTTGACGAGACTTTCATTGGCAGATAGATAGCTGATGTTATAATGAGTAACTTAAGCTAATTTTGTTTTAGATATAAAGACGGTTCTGCGCAAATAAGACGAAATCACGAACGGCTGCTAGTTCGGTAAAGGAATTTTTTTTTTAATACATTTATTTAAGTTTTTTTAATGCAATAAAAGCGTTTTTAAATATAAACAAACGAATTACAGCCTTGATTCCATACTATTATTTATTTCCTGTGCCTTATGTTAATAGTAATTTTATATTTTAATAATTTGCGTTTTTTTTTTTAAATATTCTATATCACATTTTGAAATCTATTTAAGATAGATTAAAACCGATCGCAAAAATGTACCAAACAGACAAATAAGAAAAGGAAGTATTATAATAAAATACTTTTGATATTTAATAAAAATGTATAGGCAATATACCTCGCAAAAAGCAATACAGTATTGAGTTACGTTCGTGGATGTCTGGACTGAAATATCCACACGGCAGAAATGTCGAACATCTGGTCATATTTTTCAAGTATGGCGAACTGTGTAAGTTATTTTCTCTTATTACTCGAAACGTTGTCATCTGACTATGCTAACGTGAAGCTCAGATGAGACGCTAAAAAGGAATTACGAACCACGTCTTGGTACTATTTTAAAATATTTTGTTGCTATGCTTTTAAGTCTTACAAAAGATAGGATGGACAAAACACGTTCGACATGACAAGTCTTTTACAAAAGTAGCAACCACGGGCATCGTGGTGTAGTGGTTACTTCATTACAGAGAAGTCGAGGATTCAATTGCCGTGTCTGACTTGCTGGCTTTTGTGTGGTGGGTATAGTTGTCCGTCCTGTATATATGTATGTGGGCTAAATTGAAGCTGACCAAGCAAGGTCTTAACAGCTTCATCGGACTACTAAGGCGAGCGCTTAAGGCACTCAGCCGATTTTATTTTGACAACTAGCTCAAGGGTGCGCGGCACACCTCGACTTTGGCTGTTGCCTGATACATGCAATTCGCGACCTATGTAAGCTAACCTAAGCTAAGCTAACTATTCATACATATATGAGTTGTTGAAACATATATGTGTACCAAGCATACATACCTCAACAACCCTTATATATATTTCGTATTGGATAATATTCTAAAGTATTTCAGTTTGATAAAGGGAAAAAATAAAACCCTTCCACCTGCATGTGTAAGCGTGTATGCGTGCACGTGTGTGGAGGTGATATGTGTAATGTTGTCGCAGTGATGTAAGATTTTGTGTCACTGTATCGCGCGAGCAGCGTACTCAAAGGCTCCACGCCGAGGGAACGGACCTAGGCTTGAGCTGCTGCCGAGGGGGGCCTAGTCTGGTGTAAATTGAAGCCTCAAGTGACATTTAAACCAGTAGATTTAGCAAATAATCAAGTTGGGCTATTTTTGTAGATCGTTCACTTTCTTCGAAAAATATGTATTTATTTTTGCAACCGCAAAGTAATAAAATTGTAATGAAAAAAAAATTATTTAAATGAAAAATGGAAGATACAAAAACAATCATTACGAGATAAAACTTTAATATAATTTTTTTCGTCATTTTACAATATTTTAATAGTGATTAAGGAAAAAAAAATAGAAAAATAGTCGTTCCATCTTATTAAATTAAAAAATGTAATTTACCGTTATTATGATAGTCGAGAGTAGTAAAAATAGTAGTGAATATAAATTCGCACCATTAATAATTCCATTTCAAACAAATGCAACCGGCGACTAATAACGTACAATTTAGTTTTTCGACAAAGCAATATATGAAATTGGTGAAGTTCGTGAACGTTTTTTTCACTTCATCTGTGTTCAGAGCATTATTTCATTCAATCTATATGGTATGTACCGTTGGTCGTGAACCGCTAGACAATGTCTGTGTGGGCATCGCGCAATGCGGACTATAGATTGTTCACCCCGGTAACATTTGCTAGGTCATGCGCAATGAAGCTGAAAAAACAATCTGTATCTGTACCGTCCTTATATTATTTAATCATATCACTGGAAGAGTAATATCAGTCAATTATATATAGTTAAGATACAAGCTGATACCAACTCGCTTCGCTGTGCATTAAATAAACTTTTAATTTAAAAAAATAGCAAAATGTTAATGTAATCCAACAAATAAGTAGGTAAGTTCATAAGTGCCTTCTCAGGGCCTAAATTAAATAATGAATTTTTGATTTTGATTAGATTTAAGGCATATACGAAAAATTGAATGGAATGTGAATGGAAATCAGTGTCAGTGATTCTAAGCCCAGAGTATTTTTTCTTTAAAATATTTAATGTACCGATTCGGTCCTTTTACCCTTTTATTACATAGTATAAAACAAAGTTCCCTAACGCGTCTGTCTGTTCGCGATAAACTCAGAAACTACTGAACCGATTTGCCGATAATCATGCGGTTTTCACCAGTGGATAAAGTGATTCGCGAGGAAGGTTTTTGTATATAATTTGTCAATTATATATTTATTCAGGGCGGGACAGAGTCTGCCGGGCCCGCTAGTATATAAATATAGGTAGGCACCTATAGATTATGGTAAATTTACTGCCTTCCTATTTGTTATTCCTGTATCTCCTCTGGTCGACTTATTTTTTAATATTTACTTTATATTTGATATACTTAAAAGCAATTTCACGTTCAAAACTCATTAAAAGTATATGTTTGTAATATACATTGTTCTACGCAATTGCTGACATTTAAAGGTCATGTCACAGTAAATAAAATATAAAGGTAGCTGCGTATAGAGTTACGCATCATATACGAATGCTATCTTCTATACAAATACATAATATTATCTGTTTGTAATGTCAAAATAACGGCTTGTTAATCAATTGATATGAAAGTATATCTTTCTTGTTTCTTTCTTTCCGACACTTGTAAGAAAAAATAATTTAAAAACAATTTTGTCTGTCTGTCACTTTGTTACGGCTATTCTCCGAATCGGTGGTATCACTTTTGACGGAACTTTCGATGGCAGATCGTTGATGTTATAAAGAGTAGGATAGTCTACCTTTATTTTAGAAAAAAAAAATAGGTTTCACGCAAAAATAATCCTTTATAAAGATACAAATGCAGATGAAGTCGCGGGCGGCTGCTAGTTATATGTAACTAAGTTTGGAACTAAGCTCTTCCTAAACGGGAAGACCTATTTTGAAGTAATTTTTTATCTGCGTTTGAGTTATGGATGGTTTAGATTCGCATTTGGATTCTGAAGATGGCTCTGCAATCTGATTCCAAAGATTGTTATTTATTTCCTTGGCAGAATAATGTCTGCCAGGCCCGCTAGTATATGTATGTACCGAATTAGAAGATTTACACTGTCGCGTCGTTTAAAGTAAGCATTATCCTTTAATACGATGTGCTAGAATCTCGCAAGGTTCCCACACGTTTTTTCTGAAAAACCAATTTCAATATTTAGCCGGTTCCGGTGGACCTCCTCCACCTACATTTCTACCATATTCCCAAACCTCGTCAAAAAATGTGAAGATTAGATGTAACTATGGTTTGCGTTGAGGTTGAGTTCCAACCACAAATTAATAGTTTTAATACTGAATATGTAAGGTTTTAGAAGTAGCAGTCGCTGAGCTTGTTAAAATTTAACTGCCTACACTGATAGGTGAAGTCAAGTCAACGTTTTAGTTCTTCAATATCGAAAGCATATTAATTTTCGTGGAACCCCGCTTACGAATTGTGAACCCCATTTTTTTGTCATGTCAACGTAGCCCTTGGACCCCTGGGGTATGGTAAAAAAATGTTAAGCCATTTGTCCCCATCTCTTGAAACAGTTTGAGGATAAATTATACTTTGTACGATTTTAATTTCTTTGTTATTTTTAATCGATAGATAATTAACAATTACTCATTTTTAACACCATCAAAGGTAGCTCAATTTTTTTGTACAAAGTATGTAAAGACACGTTCGGTGTTCCAACAATAATTCACGATTTAATAACATAGTATGAGCCCGTATAAGGGCAGACAGCGAGTCCCTCATGGCGAACAATAAAAAGGCTACTAAAAGCGCTACCGGGGCGGATTTATACCGGTAATAAAGTCTAAATTAATGATCAACCCCCATACATGCGTGCTTTGGGAGCTTCGGCTACGAGAGTTCTACATTAACGAACATAATTTAATAGATGATGTAACTTTTTAGCTTCACACATAATGATACAAAGGAATATTAAGAATTATGGGAATTACGGTAGAGTAAATGCGCTTCATTTACGTTCTTCGTTATATTTTGAACGTATACAGATGCAGAATTATGTATGTCCATTGCCAATACATATATGATAATAATAATAATTTTATTTGTTGTAAATAAATTGAATTATAACAAAATGGATTTTGTGTAAATATTCTCCATGTGTTCTGCACATATGTTCATGACAAGCGGTTGAACAGTAGAGAAGTTGGTGAGCTATAGTGCCACAAATGGTGAACTATAGTTCCACCAATTGGCGCGTTATAGTAAGATATAATTTATATCCATAGATAAAATTAAATTCCTCATCAACCGACTAGTGGATCAGATAGAATATAGAAATATAAATTGTTGAGACAAGCCCCCGTCTATGTTTACGTAGGTTCAGTAGGAAGAAACACGAAAATAAGGCGACCTCCTCGATTAACAATAATGAAATTAACGTTTCGTTCGTTCGAAAATAAAGCCCTAAAGGAGGAAATAAATTAAATATTTCATTGGAGTACTGTAACTTTGATTTTCAAGGTTCTTAATCGCAACAACGATACAGAAAAAAACTCATTTCGTATCAACATATAAGCGTACAATGGAACAATGCTGCGTGCCTCAACACATATCCAACAAAGATCGCAGTTAGCAAAGTAGCACTAATCCTTTATTAGACACTGGCTGACCCGTTCCCACTTCGTTGCATTATCAAGCTACAACTTGTTTCTAGAACTCAATCATATATCTCTCATCGTTAAGGCAGCTTTCGTAAGAAACGTTTTCGTTTGGGCTAACGCGCAGCGGAAGTTCTCATAAGGAAAAAAAAACGATTTTAAAACATTCTTTATTATTCCACTGCTCCTATTGATCTTAGCGTGATGATATATAGCCTATGACATTCACAAATAACGCGGCTTTATATTGGTAAAAGAATTTTCAAAATCGGTTTATATGTCCTGAGATTATCCCCTACAACGTCACAACGTCACAAACTTTACCTCTTTATAATATTAGTATAGATTATTGGGCTATGTAAAACTGACTCCGGTGAAAGTGATAAGAACTAAATTATATTTAAGTACATGTATCACAGCTTGCAATTTTGTTAAAACAGGTGCGGCGAACTCAATACTAATAACTGAGTATTGAGTAACTTATAACAAGCACCGCGAGCCACTGTACCCGGGTCATCAAACTTGCAGTTTCACGGCCGATCCGCACAACGGTTCACAGATATGCGATACTAATACACGGACGCTATAATTATTGGGCTGTAAGTAATTCCTTGCACGACATTGTCTTGATGAAGTCCAGATGATCTATGAATCATTTTTGCATGAAATAACAAACACTATTGTAGTATTTTTCTAATGCGAACATATATTAGACTTTAGTTTTCATAATACAAACTATGAGCGATACACTTTCTGTTGATTATCCTTCTTTCTGAAATTTCTTCAAGCAGACTAAAATGTATTCCTGTTTGAGTCAATTAAAAGAATCTATTAGTTTTTTTTCTTGGAACAACGATAAAGTGAAAAATATAGAAACTCATTTTGCTTATTTCGAATTTTAGGATCAAAATAGAAAACTGAAAGTACACTTTTTGCTAGTCGATTAAATATTCCTGTTACGTAAAGTAAGCTTATGAAAATTATGAATTGAAATATCAAACTATATTGAATTCTTTATAACTTTAATATATGACATATGTATAACATTAACGAAGTGGCTTAAGACGGTATCTAACGCGCTAAATTTGATGGAGGAATGGCTCCAAGTGCAACTACCGGATCACCTTGGTAGCAGATTTTCAACTTAAAAATGGTAGCTAGTCAGTTGGGTATTAAACAAAGCCCAACTATCAAACTAAGGCCTCATGACGATGTTTTCTTACAGCGGAAGCACAGACTCATAACAGGATTCGAACATAGATCAATCAACGAGTATCCGAACACGCAACTACCGAGTCGTTATTGTTTGAATATTATAAAACCATTAGAATAAACTTAAATTGTACATACTGAATTTACACAGATACTGAATTTATATAAAGTTAATCTTGAAAATCATATATAGTTTTTATATATTGTATTTAAAAAATTCTAAATGCAATTAATTTGAATTAGTAATCTTAATTTACAATACAATACTGTTAGCAAAATAATTGCTTCAATTACGATGAATTATGGATTTAGAAATTCAGCGTAGTGGACGAGATAGTAGAACGTGGGCGGAACAGGTCGCGCCTACGTAGGTTTGCCTTTTTTGGAACATGTAAGATCTTTTGTTACAATAAGAAACAACTAGGCGCACTTCAACTAATATAAATAGAAAGCTGTGTAGGAGAACATACTGTTATATTCGCGAGCAATCGGCGCAAACAAATGCATAATTATGACCGATGAGTGTTGTGTCAACGTTCCATTTATTTATTTAACGATAAGCCTACAAATTAATCATTACAACTGTCATGGAATTAGTTCAATTGTTATTATTCTCTTTATAACAATAATTAGAAGATGATAAATGTGAAAATGCATACAAATAACAATATATAATGCAGTTTAAAATAGAACTTGCGATACAACTAATTATTTTTCCTTATTCTGGTTTTAAATGAAATCTTGAGTGCGAGTAATAAATTGTAACAATATTTTTTTAATGCATCCATCAATGTAATACATGAAACTAAAAATCTTTAATGGTTAAATACGGTAATTTAGATATTTTGTACTTTTGATACCGAATTATTATCTTTATTTATTTTTGTGAAACAGCAAATTAAACAGTACAAGAATTAGCTCTCAAACTAAACATGGATGGAAAAACAACATCCTGAAAGGTAAAACTTAACTACCCGCAACTTCGGAGCGACATCGACAAAATTAGATTTTGTAATGTCCTGTTTCGACTATCAATGCTTAAAATCTACTAACTTGATTTATACGGTATATGGTATATTATATTGAATATGTATACACGATGGGAAAATATTAAATTGTCATAGGACAGTACATATTAAAAAATACGCAAGGAATTATCTACTAGAATGAAGAAATATACTGACAACTGTGTGACTAACATGTTTCATTGTACAGATTCGAATGTTTTCAATAAACAATTCAAAATAATTTGTATGATTTCTATATATTTAAAAACACATGTGTATAATTACAAAAAAAATCTAGAAAAAGGGTAAATACGTGCTCGAGTCAATACAATACTGTTCTAATAATTTACAAAAGTTTCTTTCTTTCTCACAATTTTTTAAACTAAATACATTCTGTCAAGGGTATAAATCATTCGTATTCGTACATACTTTCTTCTTTGCTCGTACATACAACTAAAGTACGACGATAATTCCTAAAGAAATTTACATTAGATTTACTGTATTTGGAAACTAAGCATATTAACCTAGGATAATAAGGCCGCACAGATTGTTTACGCTTGGGCTCGCACAATGGTATTTGCCTTGGTAAATATTTGAAAAGAAGAATACAGTTACGCGAAAATTCTTACCATTGTGCTGGTTTAACGATCACTATCTCACTAACATTGTCGTGCACTTAGTTGGGAAAGTATTCGTCATTTGTAATAATATTTTATATGGAACATTTTATACAATTTTATCAAGTACATTGAAATATACGAAACAGTACTAACAAAAAGTCATCAACAACCAAATTATTTGATAAAAATTTTAATTGCCATTAGAATGAAATATACTGCAAAGCTCTAATTGGACCACTTTATCTAGTATAACACATTTACATTCATATAGTGTATTAAATAAATTATTATTAATGAAAATAAGTTTTCGAAGGCACCAGCTACTACATCTTTCGTAGACATTAAAAATACTTTAGTGGAAATGTTCCAAAAGATTGTAGTATTTTATTTGAATATACAAGTCAAATAGTAGTATTTGGTTTTTTTATATGCAAACAATATAATCCTGCAACCTTTTAGGACATTTTTAATATTTAATAATTTGTTGTTTGTATAATTAAAGTATTTCATAATACTTCAGTTGTAATATGAACCAAATATTAGAGCAATGTGCAGTAGTTTATCTCGTCAAAAGATATAAAGTATATAAAAATAAATAAAAGGAACACGCTATCAGGAAACCAGTTCTTTTCTTCAGTAAATGAATAAAGCTCGGCCTCGAAACAGGTCATTTCGCTGCGTGGTTCGAAATTACATCGTACCCTTCCTTGTATTGTATCGGAATTTACCTACAGCGGTAATAGACGATTGCTCCACCGCTCTCGAAGCTTCTTACGCTTTTAATCAATTTTCTCTGGGAGTTTTCAGTGACAATTTAATAGCACTCCAAACTGTGCAACTCATTTCAATTTCATTTGAAGATTTTAGATATTACTATTAACATTTCCAATTGAAAACATTGTATGTATGTTAATATGTATATACTAGCTTATTCCCAACCGATTCATTACGCATTGAAACTATGATAAAGGGTCAATCCAAAAAAAGTAGCACAGAACAATCTACAAAACAATATCCACATTGAATGATCATAGTTCTATTCCGATGTAGTAATAAAGTAGTTTTTACATCATTAAACCTCAAAGGAACTGTAATTTCATTATACGTATTATACATACATATATCATCATTACATAGTATAAAACAAAGTCCCCTACCGCGTCTGTCTGTCTGTCTGTTCGCGATAAACTCAAAAACTATTGAAAGGGATTTTCATGCGGTTCACCAGTGGATAGAGTGATTCACGAGGAACGTTTTAGTATATAATTTGTTAAGTATTTTTTCAATATCAGGGCCTGACAACGTTTGTCGGGCCAGTTAGTACCTATATATAGTACAGAGTCCTATAAATCTCAATCATTCTAATTCATACCAGTCTGTGCGCATAACAGAATATAACAGTATAACATCGTTTGTGTGGCTAACAAAATAAATTGGTCGTTCACATTTATGATCGAATTATTTGGCCAAGATCCTGAGCACGATGTCATTTGATAATGTAATCTAAGATACTATGCGAGCTAAGATATACCTATGCGAAATAAAAAGACCGGGTTTTAAGTATGGTTGTGAAAATACGACGATAAATTACGCAGAAACTTTTTTTAACAGAAAGTTTTTATTCCTTTAGAGAAAGCCTAAAAATAAATCTCGAGGCATCGATATAACATCAGGATGTGCTAGTTACTTAACACACTAAGTGAGCATATATTTTAATAATGCCTCAATTAAACAAGTCCGTAAGCCAATGGAATCAGAACAATGGTGAAAGAAAATCTCATTTTTACGGTTGATTAAACGATAACAATGGAATTGTTAAAATGACGTTTATTTAAGTTGGGATAAACCGAAAGTAGTCCGGTGAAGCTGTTAAGACCTTGCTAGGTCAATAGCGTAGTCAGTTCGAAAAAAAAGAGAATCCGAAAAAAAAACCCGGTTGAAAATTACGAGTTCAAATATTTACAAACCTATGCCTTTTGCACAAAGTATATTATCATGAGGTATAGTTGCAAAAATTCATATCTTTAATTGAATTATGAAGTATACCAATGATATTTAAGTTTCGTATGATAGAACTTGCTTTAAATAACCTTTTTTTATAATTTACGTGGGGAAATCCTTCATGGATACGCCACCCTCTCGGGGGAGAGAGTGGGCTATGTCCGACTCGCACGGACTAAAACCCCACGGTGTACCGTCCACCGCATGGTAGGGGCCGGCCAGAGATCGAACCTGCTATCTACCTGAGAAACCGCCCCTGCGTACTACTGGGTACACAACCATTCATCTCCCCTCGTCCGCCTCACCTGTACAATCGGGGGACCCATCTCCTCAGGTTCGGCTCGATGCTTTAAATAACCTGCAAAATCCTATAAAAAATAAAAACAAAAAAATTCGCTGGTATTTAACTTCGTCTCAACTGACTGATTTGTTTGACAATGCGCGGTGGCACAACGACCTGTCATTTATGGTCATATAAGAACAAATATGGCCTTTGTACCCATAACAAAACATTCGTAATAAAACCAGTTATATTAAAACTGTCTCCGTAAAAGGCTAGGTATTCCAAGGATATAAATACGGAAAGATTGTCGCATATGTTCTCCAAACCGAAAAAGATACGAATGAGTCACGACGACGGTTGGTTTCGTCCTTGCAAATTGTTCGTTCAACCAGAGGATGACACACCGACGCAAAAACGAACTTTCTCATTATTGGGCAGCGTGCCGGTTGGTAAATTGAAACTTGTTTAACGGTCGCCGAGACGATGATCAATTGCGAATGTCGTCATTGTTCAAAATTCATAAACGGTTTTATAATACCTACAACTAGAGACCCTGATTTACGTTTTATGAGAATATATAAAAAAAAAACGAAACATTTATTTACCGGCACGGAACTGATTAAACTGTAACAGACATTTTGATGCAGTAAAAGAAGTTTGAATTGAGTATGTTTATCGATAGTTTGTTATTTTAGCATTTATAATAAAAAAAGTGTATATATTTTGAGCAGATGTGTTTTTTATTTTTTTCTTAAACACAAAATACCTTCCTTGGCAAGCTTGTTAAATATTACTTTAGAAACTATATATGTACCTATATTTTAAGACCGATTTACCAAGCCCGATAGTCCGGTGAAGTTGTTAAGACCTTATATGATCAATAGCGTAGTCAGTTCGAAAAAAAAAAACCAAGGACCCAAATGATATTCATAGACCGGATTATCAATTTTTTATGATATTTAAGTTCTTACTGCTCACATTTAATGAGCACAATAATTTAGCTTGCAATTAAATTATTTAAAAGACTAAAAATCTTTGACACTGTAATCAATGCCAGTAAGTTGGGATGGTGCTAATGCTAGTATATTGTTACGAGATTTTTTAATAGAAATCGAATCAATATTGAATAAAAGTTACGTTTTTTAACATCACAAACCCTTAAAGAGTAATTGTTTTCGATATAGGTTTTACGCGAATTGCCAAAACACAGGAGTGTAGGGGGCCTCTTAAATCCCACAATGAGACCAAATTCAAACGCAGTTGTATTTTGGAAGTACTTATAGACAAAAATATTCGAATAAATTCGAGTTGATTTTTTTCATGTATAATGTTATAAAATGTGCAGTAATAGGAAACAAAGGGAAGTACGTTTATGTTTTTAAAAAAATAAAATGGGTAAGGTAATATGCAATACCGTCTCAATGACGAATGTACAAATCTTTTGTATACCAAAGAAGGAAGACGTAGTGGTTAAATGCAGTTTGTATGCATTAACGTTGTAGAAAAGTTTGAGGAGTAAGATTTCCGAGGCAAAAGACATTATTACTGAGTTGACGTTGTAAGAAAATAAATAAAAGCCAAAAATACGTACACATACGGAAACTCAAAGGCTCGAGAAGTGAAAGATTTAGGATATAAAATTTCGATAAACTTTAAATCTAGATCGGCAAAATTTAGCCTCGAATAATGAAAAATATTAGAAAAACATCAATATAACATTGCAATTTACATTTTAAAAGTAGAATACAGTAGGATTATTCCAGACATTACGGATCTTTTTGAGTTTCAGTAAATCTTTTCGGATCTTGAATATGGGCCGAAATTTGTACTCATGTTTATTGCGGTCATTTGCAGAGATTGAAAAAACTATCGCTTAAAGGAAACCAAATTTTGAATATCGTCACTGTATTTTAAAGTAATTGGAGTGTACCCGATTCTAAGCACAACGCTATCTAAATATTGACTACCGTCGAGAAATCTACAACACATTGATAATTATCGTTGTCGAGTCTGCTTGCAAGCGAGTATGAAATGGGTGATCCCAAAATAAGATAAATAAAAAAAACTATTGACCATCTATGGACAAGGTAATCACGGCCCAGTCGGATACAGATCCCTCTACCATCCCGAAAAATCGTAGGAGAACGGTACGAGAAGATAGCAACCCAAGTTTTTACCAATCTCTACGTTTGATTTAATTATAACTAATGATCTTTTTTGAACCACTAATTGCTACAAACGGATTTTTTGAAAAAAAAAAAGTTTTCTTTTATTATTTCAGAGCATGCACCTTTTAACATGCTACAGTGCCGGCACCACTGATAAATAAGATCGATAAGACAAAAGGTGTAGTTATGACTGACTTTTAAACTAAGATCTAAAAATATAAAATACCATGCTTGTTACATTGAATTTCTTTAAAATAAACTCAAGGGGCTTACGTTATAACTAAACCTTTTGTTTATCGATCCTATTTAACAGTGGTGCCGGCACTGTCGAATGTAAAAAGAACGTTCTAACATAGAATCCAAAGGAAGTATGAAAAAAAATGGAAAATAAAACTATAATTAGTTTAAAAATTTAAAATGCAGTATCTAAAATGTTATTTTAATGTGGGTGGATTAAAAAAAAAGTGGTATAGGAGCCAAGTAGTTCTTTTAAATAATAAACATCAAGGATTTTTTACCATACAAAACAGAACCCGAACGAGTTTTTAAAAATGAATAATTATTTATACAAATTACTAATAGCGATGCAAATTAAAGATAACATTTATTAGTACAAGATTTCTTTAAAATAAGAAAAAAAAAATCTTTGTTACTTACATTTAGTTTCGACTTCCATATTGTCGCTGCAAACAGAAACAAAGAAATTTCAAAGTTGTTGATCTGCGTCCGCTGAACACTGAAGACGAATCGATAATAACTCTTTTGAAAGTGTTCACCACAACGACTTTGTTAATGCCGTTGAAATGCAGTTACTTTTTGAACTAAACAGTGAACGGATGTTATACCAAATACACAACGTTTTCTTTCTGAATGAAGTTTTTGTAGATCACACAGTTTGTTGACAAGCGGACAAATGCAAACCTGTGATTGGCTGTATTTAAATTTAACACACGCTTGCCGTTCCATCGACCGATGATCTACAAAGCTGCACTCTTTGGCTCAACGACCTTTCCGTCATATGTGTTATAAAGTTTTACGTTACAAAAAGGTATTACTGAAATATATAATTTCATATAAATAAACTTATGGCAATTAACCTAATAGTTTATTGAATAAATGCCAACATTAATATTTGTTTAACTCAAAGAAATATGTCATGTACCGCCATCTATTATGTTTGTTTTACAACTTCAATACCACCTAAATAAATATACTAACAAAATCTTTTAAAATTTTTACGTTTTAAAAATTTCAAGTATTTATATATTTTATTTAGCGCCGATTTCATGCCCATAATAATATCAATATAACTAACAACCCGCCCCTGCTTCACATGGGCTTAATATACTTATATGACATTATAACCGTCTAGATTTATTTTTGGCGCTGTTATTTACAGTTCATTAAAATCATAAAATCTAGGTATATAAGAATCTCCACATAAACAGTTTTTTGTTGTTGTGTGTAAGTTTAAATCTATTTAATTTAGTATTTATTAAAACGATAAGCTGAAAAGGGCGGTTTTGATGTACGTACATTAGATGCACAATCTAACTAAATTATGTAATTAATAAATTAGGGTTAAAGATTACTACTACTTTGTCAAAATATCATAACAAATAAACAATTATTTTTTAATAATATGTAAAGGATAAAAATGATTACTGTAGGTTACCTTTCTCCTACATACAAATTAAAGTGCTCTGTGGGTTAGGGTTACCCTTAAGAGATTAATATACACATATCATCGCGGAATTTCTGTACGCGTAATCGTCAGATGTACAATTTTGTAGAAAATTATACTTATGCACCTCATAAGGTTTAGCCAGTACGTATATCCAATGTAAGCGCTCAAAATTCCTTCTTAACTTTGTATAAATACGTCGACTTTTCTCTTTTTTTTTTTAACTGTCTACGCCATTGACCTAGCACGGTCTTAACAGCTTCACCGGACTACAGATGACTTTTCTCTTCCTTATACGTATGTTATATGTAATATACGTGTATATGTATACTATAAACCTGGAAAAAAAATCTACATTAAATCCGCATCAATAATATCCGTATCAAAAATAGAAATACCTGTTGAGTACTTTAGATCTCGGGGAACACAGAAATGGACACGAAAAGCAATTTTGTTTCAAAATATTAAAGATTTCAAGAATTTATAATTACTGTGAAAATTAAATAAATTTGGTATGGACTATGTATAGAATAATGGAAAAATCAGACGAAAAGAAACAACAGTGCCGTATATCAATAATTTAATAAATTAACAAATCTCTAATGTATATAAATATTGTTACACATATAGGTAGTTCTTTTTCGTCATAACATCACAATGGATTAACAATACACAATAAAGCCATTAAAAAAAAACATAAAGCAAATACGTATTGGCCGCAAAGTAATTCGTTGAAAATAAATAAAAAACTACATAGTTTAGTCATTCGTAGTTCACGAGTTAGATACCATTGATCTAAAATTTTAAAACAAGAATATACGTAATAGCTTGAGAACAATTAAAAATTAGAATTCAAGGTGCAATAATAGTCTAAATATATTGTGATTCATTTGTATTAATACCTATAGATTTTTTGAAGTTATACTTCTTTTGGCGCGTTAGGGAAAAATGATGAGAGTAAATTTTTACGATGCGCGCGCACACTGTCACGAAAAATCGACACCCTGACGTTATTACGATGCGCGCGCACACCGTCACGAAAAACGGACACCCTGAAGTCAGCTATAGTTAACATCTTGTTTCTTTGTATTTGTTATTTATATTTCTTTGTAATAAAACTTTCAATGTATTTAATACCTTTTTTCTATTGTTAGTGTCGTTTTTCCTACAAACGTAGAATAAGGCGAAAGGTGAAATTTTTGAAAAGATTTTTATCTTTTTACGCCAAAGTAGTATAACTTCTAACGCGTGTACATAAGTACACACACACTTTTTTTTGTCATTGGTAAAATTTCTACATTACACATTGAAACACTATATAGAATTTATAGTTGCATTTTTAAATTTCTAAGCAAATATATTTCATTATGGAATTAATATCAAGTACATAATGAATTAATGTTATTAACAAATGTCTAAACAATAAGATATGATAACAATTCGAATAAAAACATTCTCCTTCTGAACGGCCAGTTAAAAATATGGAATTTTTTATTTAAATTATTATGTAAACTATTAATTGGATTCACGTCAAAACTTTCACAGTTTGAGAATATAGATGGTTTCAAAGCACTACAATTTAGATAGTAAATGCATTCTGAAAGCTTAATATAATTATCTAATTTAATGTGATAACAAAGATTTTTAGAAAGAGAGAGACAATATTGAGATTATTGAATAAATATAAGAAAAAAAAATTAAAATATAGCATACAACAAACAATAATAATATTATGCATAATGTCTTCAATATTAGTAAATAAAATAATCTTTCTATATATAATAAAGATGGAATTAAAGTAATAAAATCTAAGCATTACGAGATAATAATAAGGAAAGCTTTTGAGTATTTAAATACATTAAAAATAAGATAACAAATTGTTTGTTTTATCTTAGCTCGGCAAAATAACTACACACATAATCTATAAACAATGGTGACTGATAAAACATGGTTTTCATGGACATTTTCTCAGCCATTATAACACATGAGAATCCACTCCAATCCACCTGAGACTAAGTAATTACTGCAGGTTTTCTTTTATTTAATTTTATTTTTATTTAATGGTGGTAGAGCCACGCTGAAAAACTATTATTGGTTTCAGTATGAATGGGTCGGCTCGCCCGGGGTAGTACCACCCTCTCATAGAAAACCGACGCGAAGTAACAGTGTTTGCATTGTTGCGTTTCGTTCGGTCAGTGAGAGCGCCGGAGACCCATCTCCCCTCCCCTCTCCTCTCCCTTTCCCTCCCCTAACCCTTCCCTCCGAAAGATGGCAACGCACTTGCGACTTCTCTGAGGTTGTTAGTGTCCATGGATGGTGGTGATCACTTAACAGCAGGTGACCCACCTGTTCGCTATATCTAGCTCTCAATGTATCTGCAGTGCTGCGGTCAGAGAATTATAAGTGGTGATCTCTGAGCATTCAGCTGGAATGTCATGTATATCATTGATTGCTGTCAATTGTCTTTCGAACTAGCACAAAACAATACAAAAAAGGCTGCTTTGCCAAATCAGATACCATTGGTTATAGTAGCCAATCTATTTCATTTCTGGCACATTTAGTTTTTTATTACAACAATAGGTAATATTCCTATTAATAAATTAACCTAAATAATGTATATCGATTCTCAATATAAAATTCATATTAAAGATATTTTTGATTTTTCTATTTAAAATAAATTGTTTGTAAAAATTACAAATCTCTTTGTTAACTATTTTTAGTTTTTTTCGAACTGATTACGCTATTGACCTAGCATCGTCTTAACAACTTCACCGGACTACTAAGACGACTATTGTTAGTTTTTGGCTTTTCTATACCAATAATAATGAGGGTTTAATTCACTGTACAGTACCACTGCAACAGAAAAATTCAACAATCTGTAGAATGTTAAAAAATACTAATACCACCTTTTTTCTTCTCCAACTGACTACGCTATTCGCCTAGCAAGGTCTTAACAGCTTCACCGGACTACAATTAATACCACCTTGATTTACTCATGAGTGTCAAACTTATAACCATTATAGCTTGAGTCAGACAGCTAGCCCATTACACAACTGAGGTATAACATTACTATATATTAGATACATTTCTAGACTCATTAGTATCTGTATTGAAAACATGAATGTCATAAGATTAAGTAACAGTAAATATGAATATAATGTAATCTAGATTATCTAGAAAATATTAAATCACTGTGATCATTTACAAAAAAGTGATACACAAATTGGGCTTTCTTTTTATCAATGATTTGCCTATTAATACGTGATTGTGGTTCTTGATTATGATTGGGGTTATCTCTGAGAAATATGGCACCAAAAAGAGTTGATAAAGTCTTTGCATCAAGTCCATTTTCTTGACTGTGTTGCAAAGCTTCCTGCAAAAACTCGCACAAATATAAAAAAACATTTTTTCTAAATTCTGGCAACTCCATTACAATTTGCTTGCACTGTAAATAATTTGCTGATGCTCTTAAGCACACAGATTGAAGATTGTATGGAATGATTGGATCTGCAGTACTTTCTAATAAAAGCAACAAGGCTTCAGCAACAGAATGAATACTACCTGGTATAGGATCAATAGAACCACTATCTAACCAATCTCTGATCTGCAATATTTCAGAATGAAAACCTGGTTGTTCAAACAAATTTGGTTCTTTTAAACCATGTAAATATATGTGATCTACTAAAAACCATATTTCCTTTGGAATTGAATATGTAGACTGGTTTGAAACACACTGATCTCTCTTGTTTTCCAGTTCTATTAGTTTTCCCACTGGTACTTCTCTGACTGGAACATTTAAGTTCACCAGAACTTCAATAGAGCATCCAAAACAACTTCTCTGGTATGTCCCATTAACTGTTATAAATATATCCTTTCCTCCATATAGATGAAGAACAAGAATATCATATAGTTTATCAGTTCCTGCATTCATCTTGCAAGCTGAAGTCTTATTAATAAGTACTTTAAGTTGAATTTCACATACTTCATCAGAACAAATACATTTTTTGTATGGTTCCACTATAAGCCACTCTTTGCAAAAATTAGTTTCATCTAATTTTTTTATAAATTCAAATTCCACAGGTAGTTTCCCAATATTTTTTATTGTGATAGTTTGAACTTGTAACTCAAGGTACTTTACTGTTCCAAAATCAATTTCTGTTCTATCAACTTTAACTTGTGGTATCAACTCATTTTCAAGTTTGTCCAACTGTTTTATGACTTCTTCATATATTTTTCTGTATTTTTCTTCATCAATTATTTTTATTGATGAACTGAATATAGCTGACACTGGTTTGTGATCACTGATATTCAATGATGGGTGACTTCTATATGCTAATTGTATAATGCTCTCTCCTTTCCAAAATATTCTGTCACACCATGCAGGAGCACGATTCTTCTCACTTGAATCCCAATTGTCTGTTCCGGGGTCATACTTGTAAGTAGGTTTAAATGTGATGGTTCCTTCTTTGTAACCAGAGAACACATTATTCAATTTATGCTGTTGTTTCAGTTGATCCCATTCTAATACTGGAGCAAATTTATCTTCATTGACCAATTTTTTTACTGTGATTGGATCTTTTTCTGTGATGCGATAGTTTAAATCACCTAACCAATAAACATGATCATGATCATTTATTGTTTTAGGTAATTGGTTGGGTTGTACAAATCTTGTTCTGTTGCAAATATCACGAAAATCTTGATTTCTGCGTTCAAATTCTTCCACATGAGCTGCTAAATGTGAATTGACAAAACATAATGAAGTGTTATGCAAATCAAATCTTATTGAAACCCCACCCTTATTTCCCATTTTACCCATAATGCCTGTCCCTACCGTGTCGCATACAATGTTATTTACATGGGACATATGCTTCGCCTTTATGAGAACTATAAGCAGCATTCCAACTAATCGTATTTTTTCCACTTTAACATATTTTGCTCGCTTGTCTACATAATTAAGTACTGCATTATACCATTCATCCTCTCTAAATGTCTGGTCAAAAAGAAATGTCTCCTTAGATAAATCAAGTTCTTGGAAGCCAATTGCATATATATCAGGAGGTTCTCTGTCCACATTCAACCAATCTTTGAGTGATATTACTGGTGATTTATCATTAACATTCCAGGTTCCACAAAAAATTGTAAATTTCTTTCTAAAAGTATATTCTAACTCTTTATCTGACATTTTATGTTTAATTAGGCTTTCTCTGATGGCAACGGGTGCTGCACTGTGCGTGTGAGCAACACCGCTACGTGGTACAATCATAGAATGAGTTATCAGGTCATCTTCAGATTTACCATTGTATTTTTTTAGCCAGACAAATTCAGGCTGTGTTGGCATTTTGTTAACTGCATCTATTCCTCGAAAAAGATCATCAACGAAGTTGTCAACCCGAGGTGTCATTTGAATTTCAAATTTAAACTTACTGTTACGAGATTGTAGGTTCAGGTACAATACAGCTTCTGGGTCAGAAGGCTTATTATCTATTTCACATTTGAAACTATTATCGATGGGCAGTACTATTTCTATAGATAGGTCCGTGAAGGACTTAGGTGGGTAGCAAGATGTGAATAAACAGAAAACTGCTTTTTCATCTCCGAACTCAACAATAGCAAGAAGTCTATCTTTTGTCACTCGTTCTGGGCATAAGACTTTGGCATCACACAGAAAAGCTGTAACTCGTTCACTAGATAGGAATTTTTCTTGTACAACAGATTTTATTTCTTCGTGATTCATTTTGCTATAATCAGATACATATATTAAAGTTTGTATTCTTATTAGATGACAAGGAATTTTCCTATATATAAAGTACTCTGTACAAGGAATACGAGGCACATCCTTGTTTCTTGTAAGAGTTTCGATAATACAAATTTTGACAAATTTGACAGTTTTAATTGCATATATTACAGTACATATAAAGTTGGTAACACTGTTTGACGGCATTCCAATTTTTTTATTTGTTCATTTTTTTACACAGTTCAACTGATATCGCTATAGTTGTGTAAATCGGATATCTTAAATATATAACAAAAATTAGAATAAAAATATTTATACATATATATATATATATATATATTAAATAATTGTAGTCCGGTGAAGCTGTTAAGACCTTGCTACTAGTATAGGTAGCGTAGTCAGTTCGAGAATGAAAATATATATATCTATGCACATAATAAATTTCAATTAGGATCCGCAATAATTCAAACTTCTTACAAAAAAGAAATTAGAATGATACACAATTCTTTCCAATCATCAGCAAACAAGTCGAATACTGGAAACTGCATTAAGACTTTCTTAAGATATTGAAGTATTCAAACGTGGGGTGGATGGCAATGTATGAAGCTTACATTTAATTACTTAAACAATCGACATCGTTTAGATGCAAGACCTGCCAAATAAGAGTTACCTCTTATGATCATATCGTCTTTAGTTATATCTTTAGAATTAAATTCTTACATACCCAGCATAAAATTGTATTGGGGATACGGATGGGTAATACTCTTATTTTTTCTTGTAAAGAAACCGCAAGAATCTATTTTATATTTTCTCCAATAGACGGCTGTACAGATTTTCAAGTGAATTCTAGAAGACTGACGATGATTCTAGTTTTCTACGAACAAGAGCTGTATACAATAAAATGAAAAGATTTTGGTTTATGAAATCCTTTGCAGTCCGAAGTGCGAAACAAAGCCTGCGATAAGGCGTGATCGTTAAAAGTAAGTCTGGCACAAAAACATTTCCAAGGTTTTAATTCTTAACTCAAGTACTGAAGGTATAATAAACGTCCATAAAAGCAATAATCTCAGTTAAAAATTGATCTAAAATAGTTAAGTAAAATAATATTTATAGTTGCTCACAATTACAATTATTTTTGACTAAGCTAATAAAATAAACGAAAGTAGAAAAAAGATGCAGACTATGAGTCTGCAGAAAGAAAACCTATGCCTGGTCCGAAGGAATATGCATTGTATAAGTTAAGGATTTTTTTTTAACTGACTACGCTATTGACCACGCATGGTCTTAACAGCTTCACCGGACTACGATAAGTTTAGGAAGAAATTAATTTAATAAATGAAAATGGCAGTAATAGTCTTTGATTGTCACTGGGTTGCAAGTAATGAAAAAGATAGATAGAAAACAGACAAAAAAATCTATGTATAGTTGTATATCAACTCCCTATCACATAATGTGTCAAAAATTATGTCTTGTGTATAAAATTTCTTTTCGACAGATTTGTATTGAAACTCATGTTGTAGTGTGTTTCTAATTAAACACGTACACTTGTGTTCGAAGTTGATAGAAATGGCAGCAGTTCCCAGTGACTGGCAGTTGGGATGTGTTGAAGTTAAGCAAAGAGGATCATATCTTCTGCAGTCAGCACAATGGTCAGACTGCACTTTCTTAGTCGGCACGGAGCCGAATCAAATGGTCATAGCTGGCCACAAGTTAATATTAGCAATGGCTTCACCTGTTTTCGAAGCTATGTTTTATGGGGGTATGGCTGAAAGAAATGATCCGATTCCTATTTTAGATGTGCAACCTGAAGCCTTCAAAGCTCTTTTGGAGTGAGTTGAAGTACTATATAAATCTATAGAACATTCCAAAAGTGGATGTGGCCTTTATATATTTTTTGAAATTTTGATATAAACTCAGTAGATATAGTTTATGAAGATTTCCTAATATATTATTGTTAACTTAAAAACAAATGGTGCTGCATTTTTTTAAATGAATATAATATTCAATGCAATTATAATTGACAATAAATAATCCCTTGTAACCCTAAGGATAATAATTAGCTAGTAAATATCTATTATGATAGATAAAATAAATAAAACTAACATTGTCTTATTAATGTTTTTAGTTCTTGAAATCTTAGCAATATTAATAATGTAGTATTTTGGTCATTATTACCACTTACGCACACATTACACAGAATATTTGGCTAAATTGATACTCAAAATATTAACACTAAACTTTTTTATTTTTGATTCTTTTATATAGTTTGTGGTTAATTTTTTATTATGGTCAATATTTGCAGTATGCTATTTTAGATATCTGTGGCTTGAGGTATGGTGATATATAATGCACTTTTTACTTTAGATATATTTTATTATATTTTGACCGAATAATGGTCCGGACTAGACAGAGTAATGCAAATGACTAAAGTCATAGAGGGCACCTGGCCCGCGCTACTAAATGTGCGGCGTCAGCGCCACACTATAAACAACTTTATATACAGTAGTCAAAGTATTTACCTAATAATTCTAATTTATGTAACTGACAAGCTTCAAAGATTGGCTGGAAGGTCAATTGGTTTGGTATACATATGCAGAAAGTGGCAACAGAGCTTTAAGATTATTTTTTTTTAACTTACAGATATATATATACTGATAATATAAACATAACTTCATTCGACAAAGCATGTGAGCTATGCTATGGAGCCAAAAAATATATGCTACCACACCTTGTTAAAGAGTGTACTACATATTTATGGTCGGATCTGTATCCCAGGAATGCTTTTAGAGCATATGAGTTTGCAAAATTATTTGAAGAGAATGTACTGATGGATAAATGTTTACAGGTAAATGTTATTCTTTTATTCTTTATAGGTTTTAAGGTTGACCTTGCCTTCATCTGTTTTTATATTTATTCATAGTATTTTTTACTGTTGTGTATTATGTCTACTATTTACGGTTCTCACCAAAGAAAATTAAGTTTTTAAACTTTGTGACAGTATTTTTTAAAGCAGCCGTTCTGTGGATCTTTCTACAGTAATTGTTTTGCTAGCAGAAGAGATATCATAGTTCCATACATCCATTTTACTTACATGTTTACATATACAGCTTGTACTCAATTAAAATTGTATTGTGTCATATTTCTAGATCCTATTTTATTAGAAGAATGCAATTTTCTCATATAAATAAATCGATTTTTATGCTATATTTAACTAATTTTTAATTAAGGATAACACACTGATCTTATAATGTGACACCACATTTAACATTGTAGGTTCTGTGTGAGCTTTTATCAAAGAAATAGTCATGAGACGTTAAATTGTATGGTTCCTAGTGATTGTCAGGTTAGTTATTATCTTGAAGTTGAAAATCTGTCACAAAATACAACCAATACTTTGGAGTCTGTCCTATTTTTAAGCTAGTTATCTCCAGTCACATAGTTACTTGTGTTAGGTGTGATTTTAATATAATATATGTGGGATTATTGAGAACACAGTGGAATCTGGAGAAACAATCTTTTATTCGTCTTTACACAGTTTACAAGTTATATTATAATCTTTATTGTTCACCGCTGACATCTCAAAAAAACACAAGTCATTACACATTGACTTTTTAAAATAAAAATACCATACAAATGGATATGAGTTATTTGAGCCGTCTTTCAATTTACAGATCAAATGTAGACACAAATATTTAAAATATGCAATGAAATATGTTTATTATTGTTTATTCATTCCCACATATATGTCTTTTTATTTGCATGGCATTTGTACAACTTTATTTCTTTTGGATTTCTAGGAAGGAATTACTCGTTTTTACTAGTGAAGAATAATAAAAGTTACAATACTAACATATTGTGTCAGCAGTATTATAATACACACATTGCTATAATTACAAAAATGTGGTAAAGAAGATATTTAGTATGTCATAAACACCTTAACTGATCTAAATGGAAGTTATTATATCTCTTTTACTTTTGTACCCAAGACCCAATTGAATATTCAGTACTAATCATGAACTGTTGACAGCATTACACATTTAATTTATCTTCAGTAAAGGTATCTGAGTGATAATCATAAGGTATAGGTATTTGTCTACATCTATATTATTTATTATAAATAGGTAAAGTTTTTTCTTTGTTGGAGGTAATCTCTGGAAGTACTTATTGATTGTGGAAATTATTTTATGAATAGGAAGGAACTATGTTATTTCTAAATAAGACACTATACTTTATTTCATTTTATATTGTAATTAACATGATGGAAGTCCTATAAAGTTAGTAGTATTATTAAAAAACTTCATATACCCTGACTTTCAGATTATCAGCACCAATACCAAAGAAGTCCTCAATGGAACCAGTTTTGAAGATGTAGAATTAAATACAGTAATAACTGTATTTTCTCTTGATCATTTAAATATTGATAGTGAGCTGGATTTATTTGATGCTGCAGTAAGATACGCAAAAGCTCAAGACAAGAGACGTTCAGAGAGAAGTGTTAGTCCACCATTAGAAAAAAGGTCAAAGAGTCCTGAACCATCTACTTCTAAAAAGATGGTTTGTTATTTTCTCACTCAAATATACATGCATTTTCTGTTAAATTTAAGATTTTTTTTTTGTTACAATTTTGTTTAATGTTATTAGGTGTATAACTTAATTTTTCCCTTATCTTCATTGAGTTCAATGCCCTGCTTGAAATTTAATTATTTACGCTCTGTTACCTTTTGAAAATTGACCTCAAACTTTTTATATTCTACTAGCAGGCCCGGCTGTCGTTGTCCCGCCCTGATAATAAAAAAACTGTGACAAATTATATACCTAAACTTTCTCTATGAATCACTTTATCTACTGTTGAAAACCAAATGAATTATAATATTTCCAACTTAAAAAAAAAAAAGCACATAAGTTGCGGTCTTAGCAAATTTTTTATATATAGTACTAGCTTTTACTCACTTCACACACATGTTAATGTAGATTTGATTTATCCATCGAGATTAATACTTTTTTTCTGAATATAAGATACCTTATCTCCCTTTCTGTACCTCTGACAATGTGTGAAAATTTTCATGATGGTCAGTTGAATACTTAAGGCGAGAAACTGTAACAAACACTCACATTCACATCAAATAGCATATTAGGATGGAAAAGTATTTAAATAAAATTTCACTTTAGGTTGTAACCCTGGAAAGTAGTGCGGAGAACAGCCCCGAGGTAGTGGTTGAACAACAGAAACCAGAAGAGATATGTTCAGGACCACCTCCTGAAGATAGCAGAAAGAGAAAGGGCGGTTAGTACATCATTTTATCACATACTATTCAGAGAACAGTTTTTGTGTGTACCTATTCATTTCTCAGAAACGGTTCTAATAATTTGGTTGAAATTTTCTGTTAAAATAAAGACTTTGCTTGTTAAATTTATTTACACTCTTGGTGATTGAAATCATAATTCATTAATTTTTCGAGTTGCAATATTAAGTTTGGAGCTTACTTCCTACATCCAAACTTTATCATTACATATAAATAAAATATAATATATATTGTTTGTCTTGTACTAATCACAGAGTATGTTATATAATAGAGGTATCATTATTTTATTAAATCATTACCTCAATTGATAGGATTTAGAATTAATACCTGGGATCTAGATAGGTGTGTCTATCTAGTTATGTATGTATAGAGCGATTTTGCCTAGGTAGTGTAAAAGCTTTTAATCGTTTATGTTTATGTAGTCTGGTGAAGCTATTAAGACCTTGACAGATCAATAACGTAGTCAGTTCGAGAAATAAAAAAAAATGTTTATAGTAAGGTTTGTTCATATAATTCTAAAATTAGTTGTGTTTATTATAGAATTAAATTCTTCAAACTTGTAACCTTTAAAACAAGATATATATTTATTGTAATGAAATAATACTAGAGTATATTTTTTACGTCTAATCATCAAAATGTTTGTCAAGTAAAACAATAAACTATTCAAAATGACAACAGTTTAATCTAGTGATATATTTCATAACAAAATCTCATAATAAAATACATCGAAATATATATCAAAGAAGTGAAAACACTGGTACTAATTACCCAAATTATATCACAAATAATAATATTACCCTAAAGATAGTTGACTTCTAAGATTCATCATCTAGTGTACTTATCATTACACTTATCCATAGTGACTAAGCAGTAATATTAAAATTTACCTGAGGTTACTTAAAATCAGTAAAAGGGTTGTGGCTATCAGCATTGATAAAGTTACATTAAAAAAATCAGCGCTCAGCGAATCTATATGTAACACTGAGGGCCCATGAAACTTATTGTTTTTACGAGATCAAAATCACAGGCACTAGGTAGTTTATGAATAATATGTTTACATATATGTTAGTAAGTAAAACATACGTTGTTGTGGTCGAATCGTTTGACCGGTGGAATGTTAACTCGATGTCCACAGGTTCTATCATGTACCATAATTTTTTCAGAATTCACATGGATTTACAAATTTATATTGGTATTTTTTTTTATTCTCGTAGCACGGCAATGTGTCTTCATTATGCCTGATGGTAAGCACAGTACAATCCAAAAACAATGGCGCCCACCGAATGACACACTATCCGTGTCCACCATCCGGTCGTCGCTGTCATGCCGGCCTGCGAAAAGCTGGATATGCACAGGCTGATCCCGAAACGCGACCCGCAGAAGCGAATCACTATGACGGGCTTTTTCGCCATATACATGGTGGTTGCAACCCAGTCGGCTGTAAAACCCTACCACCCCGCTTTCGCCATTGCCTCGTTCGTTATTCAGCAGGGTGCACCACGTGCAGGTGAGGTTGGTTTGGGTGTCTCAAGTCTTATGATGGTATTCGACACCCCTTACACCCCAAAATACTATCGGCTGACGGTGAAGGAAAACGTCGTGAGGGAATACTGGAGTGTTGATTATGCCCATACCCTTGGCCACATAGTGGCTGTCTTACAAGCTGATGTGTGGTATATCTTTACAGAGAATATAGACAGTAATAAGCCAACGATTAGGAGCGCAATAGAAAAGATACGTTTCCTGACATTGACACCGCAACAGTTTGCGGAGGGCCCAGCGCGTTCTTCACTCCTCACCGAATCTGAAGCATTCGCTGTCCTTATGAACATCTTGTCGAGTAGCTCTGATGTGCCGATGCCCAGTGGTTTCTCAACTTGCAGGGTGCCCAGGAAACAGTTGATCGGGGGAGGACCTTCCAACAATGTAAGCAAACATTTTTACTAAATTTATGCGTAACTGTCACACACGATTGAAGTAAAGCTTCTTTGGCGTTATAAGAGATGGCGATTAAGTTAAAAATAAATACATCATATTAGAATTTAATAAAAAAAAATTCCAAAAAAAAATAAACCGCCTTCGATGTGAAACACAAATAAGGCACTAAAAAGCGAAAAATAACTTAATTATTAAATTAACCAAATTAAATAAAAAATATTGATAATCGCGCTACCGAATAATATATTAGAAGTCGATGCCAACCTAAATTTCAAATTTGTTGCAGGTAATAAAATATGTATATATACTATACAGATATACATCATGGGACACGAGAGTGGACCAAAACTTTGTATGTAGATGATATGAATTTAGGTTGGCATCGACTTCAAATATATTATTCGGTAGCGCGAATATCAATATTTTTTATTTAATTTGGTTAATTTAATAATTCAGTTATTTTTCGCTTTTTAGTGCCTTATTTGTGTTTCACATCGAAGGCGGTTTATTTTTTTTTGGAAAAATTTTTTATTTCTCCATTTTTAGTGTCCATAAATATACACTCATCAAAAAAGTCTAAGCAACATGTACTAATTTAAATTTTAGGATGGTTCTTCACATTATAACGTTGTATTTTATTTTTAAAATAATATCTTTAGGGTTCTATGATGTAAAAATAACAGCTGTTGTCTTTATAAGTTCTTTTAATAACAGAAATGAACAATATTAGAATATACTGTAGAAACTAAGATACATAAGAAACTAAACTTTTTTCTTACAAAATGAAATTTCTAAAGAAAATGTATTTATTGTGAAAGAATAGAACAATTTAATACAAAGTATGGTCTCCTCTGCTATTCAGAACTTGTCGGCAACGATTATTCATTGAATTAATGAGACTGTTTATGTCATCTTGCGGTATTCGCTCCCAATGGAATTGTAGCAAATCCTTCAGCTGTTGGGTTGTTGTCGCTCCGTCCAAGTCCTTCAAAACACGTCTCTGGAGCATGTCCCATGCGTGCTCGATGGGGTTGAGATCTGGCGATTGTGCAGGCCAGGGCAATACCCGGATGTTCTCCGTTGCAAAGTATTCACTGGTTCGCCGAGCTGTATGTGAACGCGCATTGTCATGCATTAACCTAAAATCGGAGCCAAAGGTTTGTGCAAATGGGTAGACATAAGGTCTGAGAATATCCTCAATGTAATTTTCAGCATTCATGTTTCCATTTACAAAAACGAGCTCAGTTCGCCTGTTCTTCATAATACCCGCCCATAACATAACTGTTGAGCCGCTGTATGGATGAACTTCCTGAACGCACCTGAGCCTTTCAGTATTTCCGGGCCGACGATACACTCGCACCCTTCTTGTATCAGGCTTAAACCCGAATCGCGACTCATCGGAAAACATAATTTTATCCCATTGTTCCTGGGTCCATGTTATGCGTTCTCTACACCATTCATATCGACGAGCGCGATTCCCGTGACGTATCGGTGGGCACCTGATTGGGCGTCGAGCTCGTAGGCCGTACTCATGCAGTCGATTTCGCACAGTTTGAGGACTTACATCAACACCACTTGAAATTTGTAGCCTCAAACTTATCTCTCGAGCGGTTAACATCGGCTGGCGTCTTGCAGTCAGTTGTATGTACCGGTCTTGCCGAGTGGTTGTACTCCTTTTACGGCCTGGATGCTGTTCAGCGGGTTCTCCTGTATTATTGTAGCGCTGCCAAAGACGACAAATAACACTTCTATGAATGCCAAAATGTCGAGATACCTGAGATTGATTACTTCCCGCTTGCAACATCCCTACAGCTCTTTGCATTTCATCTGCCATCAAATGACGTCGCTTCATGACGTAAAGAATATCTAACAATTCAATTTTGTCGCCAACTTTATTTAAATGGTTGGTAAAATTATAAAATCAAGAATAAACGTAGCAATTAAAACGCACTTAAATTCAAACAAATTCGCAGTCATTTGAATTTTATGAAAAAACAAAACATAATCAATTTTTTTTTACAACCAGCCAGTATGTCATCAATAACAAAAAAGTTTACTTACCTACGCACTTTGTTTGAGTAAATACTTAGAAATTAATTAATATAAATGGTAAAATTTGTAATATCACGCATGTTGCTTAGACTTTTTTGATGTCTGTATCTGGTTTCTAATGGGTATAATAAATCGGTTCCAATTTCACGAAAATACATAAATATGAAGTGGATGAAAATGAAATAAACGATTTTTCACCCCCTTAGGGGTTGAATATTTTCTTCAAATTTATATGGGACCACCTCTGAATATAATCGATTCAAATAAAAAAAGAATCATTAAAATCGGTTCATAATTGACGGAGATATCGATTAACATACATAAAAAAAAAATACACACAACCGAACGTAGTAACCTCCTCCTTTTTCGAAGTCGGTTAAAAAGGCATTTATTGATGATGTAACACTAATTTTTGTGTAATTTAATTTAATTGTATGGTTGTTCCAACAATAAAGTATTTCTTTCTTTCTTTCTTAATATATATTATACATTTATTATCGACGACCACTATACATTTTAAATAAGTAATTTAATTACTATCATACTCTAAATACGATTAGATGTCAATAGTAACACTAATTTTTGTGTAATTTAATTTAATTGTATGGTTGTTCCAACAATAAAGTATTTCTTTCTTTCTTTCTTAATATATATTATACATTTATTATCGACGACCACTATACATTTTAAATAAGTAATTTAATTACTATCATACTCTAAATACGATTAGATGTCAATAATATTTCCAGTGTTATTTAAGTTCCGTATTGGTTGATAGATGGCACTACAGGTAATGAAGCTTTCATTTAATTTGTAACTTGCTTACATTGAAACCAGATTGCAGCATGGTCGCGCGCCCATATATATATAATTAATTCTATTGTATGATTTTTATTATTATTCAATTATTTTTTATTTTTGATTGATTTGTTTATAAACTATTTATTGACAAAATTTAAGACTAAAGAAACATTTAAAAAGCGGATGGTACAAAAACGTGACGCTATATCGCCGTCACGAACTTCCCTTGCGTTGTCGTCCAGTTACCTTCTAGTCTCGTCTAAAGAAGTTTTATTTCAAAAATATGCTTTTAAAATGATATCAATTAAATAAATAATCTTGACTATGGATTCTAAGTTTTACTTACAGAAGTAATTTTTCATGTTTTCTTTAATGTTGAACCTTTGACTGTATACATTATTTTAAACATAAAAATGTCCTTTTTTTATAGCATAGGAGGCAAACGAACAGGTGGGTCATTGATGTTAAGTGATCACTACCATTACTACTTCTATACGTCACTGTTACTACACATCGGTTTTCTGTGAGTACCGCAGGCGAGCCGACCCATTCATGCTGAAACCAGTAATAGTTTCAGCGTGGCTCCACCAGCTACAAAACGAATGTAAAGTCATGAATATAGTGGTTTATTAGTTTCAGGAAAAGAGGTGTTTAGCTTTAAAATATGTAGGATACACTAATTTGACTAACACATGCTTCCTTATACAGGATCCACTGTATTATTAAACCAACTATGTTGTATTTTCATATATTTTGACATAAGAAATATGTGATTTTGTTCTGTATGGCACAGATGGCTACATTCACGGTGGACACGCCGAGTCCCGTACTGGTGGAGCAGGTATTCTCTGCGGAGGGTTCCCGCGCTTACTCTCTGTCAAGTTCACAGCCTCCTCAACATGGCTGTATGCTACCGTATGCTAGGCCATCCAGACCTGACGGTAATATATTTTCCTCCTATATAACAAGGAAGCTAGCACATTCATATAGCGAACTCATATTATCGTATTTAAAATAGGACAAACAAATAGAATTAATGTGTTGCTTCTTAATAAGTTATAAGGTGAATTGGTTGTAGGTGTCCGCATGTCCTCTATGATCCACAATCTTCCTGTATCGGGTTTGAGTGTTGACCACATGGAACGACACGACTCGGAACTCAACAAGATATACTGCCAACGACCAATCATACAACGTACGGACAGCCTTAATACAAGTGTGCTCGACTGTTCTGTTACTTTTATGGTGGACAAGAACATATGTCTGCTTGGAGTTCAGGTAAAGATTTTATCTTTCAATGAACAATACTATATATATAGATAGAGTTATATGTATATTAAAATTAGTGCAGAATTTACCAATCACCTTGGTACATGTGAATGTCATAGAAAAAAAAAATGTTTATTTCTATTCATGTAATGCATAAAACTGATTCTCAAAAATGTCATAGGTGGCAAACGAACATGTGGGTCACCTGCTGTTAAGTGATCACCACCGTCCATGGATACTAACAACACCAGAGGAGTCGCAAGTGCGTTGCCACCCTTTGGGGGAAGGGTTAGGGGAGTTAGAGAGAGAGGAGAGGGGAGGGGAGGGGAGGTGGGCCTCCGGCGCTCTCACTGACCGAACGAAACGCAACAATGCAAGCACTGTTACTTTACGTCGGTTTTCTATGACTGATGATGATGACATACAAACGATTCTCTATTGCGACTGAAAAGGATACGACTAGCCTTAATTTGGCCACTTTATATAGTGTAGGAAATAAGTGACAACAGAACCTAGGATATGCCCTCACAAAAACATACATTTAAACAACAAATCTAATTAAAGCTATGGGGTGATTGCAGCTATAGAATTTCTTTTTTATCACTATTATAGTTCTACTGGACCAAACCTAGGTTTATTTATTTATTTAAGGTTCACAAAAATGAGTTATATGATATCGGTCTTATTACAAAAACAAAAATGAACACGGGTATAACAGGAGTTTTACTAAGAAGTGCCTAAAATTTGAAATGTAGTTGAAGTCATGCTTAAAATACTTTATTACAAAAGCATGTCCAAGCCTCTAAGGTCTCTAGCTAAAGATCTAAGTTTTTTATGCAAGCAACTCTGAATAGCATTCGTTCGATTCTCATCATTCAATAACATTCCATTACATGCAGATATTTTGCAAACAATTTCAATTTATGAATAATATTTATTTATGATATTATGAATATGTTTTTGTTCAGATCTTCATTAAGAAAATTTACCTATTAAACTTTTTTGTAATAACACGGTATATTTTAAAATAAACTAGTGGGCGTCCAGTGGTCGACATTCGACATTAGTTCATAAATTTTTTTAAGGGATACATATTATAATAATCGTTGTATGTTATAATATCATTGTTGAATGTAGAATGAAAAAGGGTAATTGGAACGTAAGAGTAAAATAATACATACAGTCGAGCATGGCAACCTCCTTCACAACCTTTTTTGATGTCCTTTATTGACAGATGTCAAAATGTCTTTTTTATTTTCATGTGTGTATATGTTGTGTATAATTGAAGCAGTAGTGTGAGTAATGCATATTTTAATTAATTTAATGTACTTCCAATGCATTTTGTATAAAATAAATAGCTTTCTGCACTGCTCCTCCTTATAAACTTTAACTATGTCAAGTTTCACGTTCATCCGTTCGCCCAATTCCGTTAAAAAGGGATACAAAGATTAAGCTTCACGTATTAATATATAGATATGTATGAATTATTTGGTGGTAATCAATCTCTCCATGTGGAATAGTAGTTATCTATTATGATTTCATTGTTTTTGATTCGTTTAACGTCAGGTACAATGCTGTTTTATATAATAACACAGGTTGCCCCCACATATGCGCACACATACACACAAGTAGGTACACATATGTTGGAAGGGTTTTATTGGAACGAAGTTCCTTACGGCAGGCATGGAGGAGATAGGGATTTTGCTGCGCGACCGAACTGAAAACAATGTGATAGTAAAACCGTAAGAAAAAGTGCGTGGAATAAAACCATTAAATGAGACGTTCGCAGGCGCGACAGTCGTATACACAAGCGAGTAGTGTATAATACCTTTCTCTTTCGAATTCTCGGTGAAATTATTCGTTGAATTAATTTAATTAATCGTTGAATTATAATTATAATATCGGTTAATCGGTAATTTAATTAATTTAGATAATTAGTTTTATTTTATTTATTTATTTATTTTTTCTCCTTCTTTCTTGCATTTTTTTTTTTGTAAATTGTGTCGATTCTACTTTACGAGTCGAAGGAACTTCGTTCCTACCTGGTGTCCCACGACACCACATCTTTTTTTTTGTTCCTTATTTTCGAACTGGGCTAGTTTAGTTGTCAGATACGAAATATACGTTTGAATCCTAAAGGCACACATGCAGGTACATACGGGTGTCCCATGAATTGTTATATGTGTGAATAGTTAGCTTAGACAGATTTGCGTTGTTGCTTCCGAGGCAACAGCCCAAGCCGAGTTTCGGCCACTCCTTAAGCGCTTACCTTAGTAGTCCGGTGAAGGCCCATAAAAAGAAAGTATGAAAAAAAACCGTCCTATATTAGCTGAATGTTTTAAATGTGATCGTGAATAGATTATATTGTCTATTTGTAACATAGTAAGATATCAGGACAATAGATGGACCATGCAAACAACAAAGTGGCCTGGACCCCTTGGGAAAAGAAAAATAGGAAGACCAAAGAAGCGATGGGAGGATGACATTGTACAAATAGCGGGCAAAAACTGGATTACTATTGCAAGGGACAAAACAAAATTGGAGAAAGATGGAGGAGGCTTATACCCTAACAGGGGCCATACAAAAATAAATAAATAAAACATAATCAACACTAATACACATAACATTAATACAAAGCATTAATACTAACCAACTGACTCAAAATATTTAGATGTTAAGATAAATTTATATGGGCAATTAAAGCTAAATAAATAAAAATTTGTAACGTTAGGTGCCGACTCAAGCGCCGAGCGAGGAGAACGCGGTGTCGTCCATGTCGGGAACGTCCGCGTACTCGGAGCTGCTGTACGCGCACCTGCTCGATGCGAACGGTGCGCGGCTCACGTACACGCACTACACGAGCCGCGTGCCCTACCGGCACCTGCTCGACCTCATGTTCAACAGGCCCGTGCACATACACAGGAACAAGGTACGATTGTATTCACATCTTACTCCCACATACACACATAGAAAAAAACTATATATGTAAGTTAGATAATTGCTATACGATATACTATTAGCCACCACTGTCAACATCCTTTATATTTCATACATTTTAAATAATACTTTTTATGCTACTTCCACTTTATCTTAATACCCCATAGAGTGATAAAGATAACACTATAAAGCTTGTCAATAAGTTAAAGAAAAAAAAAAGAAAACCGTTTGAGAAATAGAGGAGGAGTATGTATTTAATTATTCTGTCAATGCTTAATATTTATTTGATTAAGACATTTGAACAGGTTTGGCGATTTTTTTTTCCGAACTGACTACGCTATTGACCTTGCAAGGTCTTTACAGCTTCACCGGACTACTAAAAAATTTGTTGTTTTTGTTTTATCAGGTATACAAAGTTGGTATAGTTTTCAACAAGGTGGGCTGGTATCCGAGCGGTACGTGCGCGCAGCAAGTCGCTGCAGAATCTGTTTTCTTCAACTTTGGCATCGGCCAGAGCAGCGACTCTGTTCGCGATGGTCTCATACGATCTATTATATTCACTTACTAACCTGCAAAACGTTTAATTGCATTTATGTCATATATTGTATGACAATATATATATATATATATATATATACCAGACTATTGCCAGATATATTGCCAGACTTCTATATTTGTACAAACGGAAGTAACCCAATTAGACAGGTAGATAGCAAAATAATGAACCATAATTATTGAAAAAAAATATGGAGGATGATTCAAATATCGTTGTTTCAAAACAAATCATGTTTTTAAATTTAAGAATAAATATAGAAAATCTTTTTTAAATTTACTTTTAATTGTAGTGTTCCTATTTGGTCTACGTTATTATTTTTCTTATAAATTATTATCATGCATCTCTTTGCTGCAATAAAAATCAATGTTGTAATAATATCTTTTAATATATATTGTATTATCTACCTGTACTAAAATCGTGACTTCTATAAATAAGTAAATTGTCATAATTTTTCATTAAAAAAAGTTTAACCATATATCAAAATCATAATTAAAATATCAAAATATCCAAACATGAGGTATTTAATGATAAATGTGGAGTTTCTGAAGTGATCTTAGTCTGTCTTATTTAGTTTATATATTTTATTCATAATCGTATGTTATGTTGTTAAAATGTTCACCGAATATTTTGTAATATTGGTGGCAACTTGGGTAATGCAGCTTGATTATTGTGAACAAGTGGAGTGGATGGTAAAATACCACAGAGCATGAATGCCCCAAAAACTACCTAGAAAGTTCTTATACATCCAATTTGTTGGAGTACTAATGTTATCATAAAAAATGTTGTATAACTATGTACATGGTAATGGCAGTAATATTCTTCAATAAGAAGGATTGTTTGCCAAAGTAAGAAGAAGTACTAAACATTACGTATTGCACTATGGTTTTGGTGTAGTCGTCTTAAGAATAAATGTATGTAGTATAGAATAAGTAAAAAGTGTTAAATATACAAATTTGGTTACTAGTTGCCATTACAATGTAGTAAACAAATAATAAAGAGGTTACAATTCAGCATGTTTTATAATTTATCAAAATGTATATTAACTTAATCTGTTAGGGCGACACGATACAGGTTGTCAATATAATATTTATATAAGTTATCATTTATTCAAGAAATTGTTATACAAGTAAGATTAATATCAAGTTTATATTTATAAAAAAGTAATTTATTTAAGAGTTAAAAAGTGTTCTATAAATTCCTAACCAATAAAAAAATTCTTGATCTCTGTTTTGTAAATTTTGATTTTGTATTTATTTACTTCAGCAGGCACAATGTATATTTGTGTAAGTTAAATTAAATCGTTTTTTGTGAGACTTGGCAGTTTAATTTTACACTACCCATAGACATATTCTCTTTGTAACGGTAGCTTTTTTGTCTTCAAATCGACTGTTGGTGATTTTAAAACTGAGAATTTGGTGACATATTTTTACACCATCACATTGAAAAGTAGTTTCAATCTTATAATCAAGTTAAATGTGATGGCGTACACGTGATGCAATTATACGATTCTTTTCTGGTGGTCGAGTCACGCTGAAACTATTACTGGTTTCAGTATGAATGGGTCGCTCGGGGTAGTACCACCCTCTCATAGAAAACCGACGTGAAGTATCAGGGCTTGCATTGTTGCGTTTCGTTCGGCCAGTGAGAGCGTCGGAGGCCCACTTCCCCTCCCCTCTCCTCTCTTCTCTCCTTCTCCATCCTAATCCCCCAAAGGGTGGCAACGCACTTGCAACTCCCCTGGTGCTGTTAGTGTCTATGGACGGTGGTGATCACTTAACATCAGGTGACCCGTGATCAGGTTCGTTTGCCTCGTATGACATTTAAAAAAATACAAGACACTGGAAGTTGCTATCATTGTTACATTATCAAAAAATATTGAAGCCAGTTATTCTTATGTCGATTATCAAGTAATACCTAGTCGGTGTTATCGTAAAGCTCGAACAAGCAAGGATTATGCAAAAACCAATAGTTGTGAAAGGCAAGCACATCACGTTGCTCAAACTGAAAATGACGATACTAACAACAAATATTATCATTATTATAAACAGCAATACTATACAGACCGAAAAATAATAATTGACAACAATTTATAATAGTGAGTGTTATAAAATAATACAACAGCATAATTGAATATTGATATATAAGTTGTTATTACTAGGTCTGACGCTTCGATAAACAATAAGTAGACAAAGGGTCGGCGCGAAAAATACGTCTCGGTAAATAAGAGCTCACTTGAAATGTGTGCCCTTATTTTGTTTAGTTTGTTTGAAACACAGCCAATGTAAGCCCCGTTTCACATGCCGCAGTGTATTCAAAAGATGCAAAAATAATACCTGAAAAAGCAATTTAACGGCCGGAGTATCTTACTTTCGCTAAATACATGTTGAATAAGTTATATTTTAAGCTTTAAACTAACAAATAATATCAAATTTTGAACAAAATTACCGATTTTAAACGTGTGTTACAAATGTTTGGCCTCGTCACGCACAATAACGGGAAAACGTACTTTATTCATTACGTGTTAAGGTTGAATTCACACTAAATGTTGTTTATGTTGTCTTTCCATTTGTGAGGGGAGTAATTTATTACTTTGCTCGTTTTATCGTAAGTATTAGATAATATTTTGAACATTTGTGACTTTATTACTAGGTGTTATGGTTGTAATTAGGTTGAACTTAAAACTGTTTTAAAACTTTTTTTCTCCCTTTCTTAGTAAACAAATAGCTACACATAAGTATATATTTACGCGGACAGATTTTAGCTTCAATTTTGTACGTGACCCTTTATCTAGTTATTGTTGATCGAAGACGTGACCCTTATCTAGTTACTGTTGATCGAAGGTATGACGGGACTAAATCAAGTTGTTTACGAGTCAGGGCTGTAGCTAGAGTCGAATTTGAGATAGGGCAGCATTGGTTACAGGTAGGGCAGAAGTAAAAAAATTATCATAATTGGTCTGCCCTCAAATAATCTAATAAACTGTGGTATGTCTGGAAAAGTTGCAGATACTATTGTTACATTTTTTTTTAAGTCACAAATTATGTACAATCAATTTAATTATAATAATTTATTTTCGTTTATGGTATTTTTAAGGTAAGGCATTGCCCCACAATGCCCTCCTCCCCCCCCCTGTTACGAGTGTACTAATTTTTATAAGTTTTTCAGTATAAAAAAGAATAATATGATCATGCAAATAACAACATTATACATATCACCTCTGCACACGGGCACGCACACACGCTTACACATGAAAGTGGAAGGGTTTTATTTTTATCCTTATTGAACTGAAATAGTTTATAAATTTATCCGACACAAAATACATAGAGTTATTGAGGTATGTATGCCTGGTACACATATATGTTTCAATAACTCATATAAGTATGGATATGTAGGTAGCTTAGGTTAGCTCAGATAGGTCGCGAATCGCATGAATCAGACAATAACCTAAGCAGAGGTACGTGCATTGCACCCTTGAGCTAGTTGTCAAAATAAAATCGGCTGAGTGCCTTAATTAGTAGTATTCGGGTCATTCAATGAATATTATAAACGAGTTGTAGGCATTAATAATCGAATGGGACGGATGATTCCATTAGTTATATGTATCAAATACCTTCCTAAAATCGTATTGCATATAATATGTCATACTAATGTGCCACTGCACTGTTCCAAATAAATTGAAGCTCACAACAGAGTAACATACGCAGTCAAGCACGTATACAGAGGGGGTAATAATTGGGATTTATAATTCCCCCCTCCCCAAAAAATTAACGTTACATAAAATAAACGTGATCATAACCACTGTGAAGTACGAAGTTGGTATATTGTAGTTTTAATGTTTGTCCTCTCCCGAACCAAAAGTTTAGATACGTACCTGTACGTAGTATCCTCCTTAGAAGTCTGTAAGACTAATCAATCCACGATAATAAAAAAATTGATACTCTACATATTCATATGATGAAAAAAAATATTATCTTAATCTCTAATAATACCGATAGTTTTTTAGCATTGTATATTTTTTAAATTTATTAAAAACCTTATTCGTCTATCACAGATTTCTGACTCGTTATTGATATGTAACCGTTATTATGTACCATATATAATGTTTAATGGCCAACACTACTTCAAATGTCAATCTGACTTTTGTCATGTTGGAAGTAGCGAAATAGTTCTAAAGTTTTGTTTTAAGAAGTGTACTGTTTTGTTCATGTTACTCCAATTTCAATTAATCTCCTTATAAAACTGTACTCATGTGGCTTTCGATAGCACCCAGGTAGTACTGTTTGTAGATTGCACCTATATGACAGTGAAAATTGATGTTATAGTGCAAGATGTCTCCAACAAGGTGTGATGGATTATTGGCTAAGGTGGATTTTCCACTCTACACACTTCAAACACTAACGAATAGACATGTTATTGTGGCCGGAGGTGGTGGTGCGTCAAATACTGGCGTTGCTAACGGATTCGTGAGTAATAACATGATATATTTATTTATGAGGATTAAACGCTGGCGCGTACGTGTCAGCTGTTTTATATTCAAGGAGAAGCGAATTCCTTGAAATAAACCTCCATCAATTACCGTTTTTCTAACTTTATATACGTTTTATATTATTTTTTAGGAAATATTTGAGCTGTCACATAATGGCAGTAGATTTGTTGCTGAGGAGGTAATGCGCCATGAAACAGGACCAAACGTTGTAATGACATGTTCCGTAAGGAGTATTCAGAACCGGTCATATTTGACAGCAGGACAGGAAAGCCACTGTCAACTGTATAAAGTTAACATCCGTATGGTTGATGCAGCCGAGATGCGTAGAGGCAGTTTTAAAGCTGAAAATGGATTAATAAGACGAAGACGTCGTACTGTATCAGAAAATGAAAATATATCAAAAAAGGACAGTAACAGCAACACAACAGAGAAACGAATGTCTTTTGAAATAAGGCCTAGTGACAGTGTGCAAACTGATTTTGGGTAGGTAATAATTATCATAATAACAATATTTAACTCTCAAAACACTAATTGTTTATAGAGACATAGATAGTCTTCTACCTTATTCATTAGCCTTTCCACTGTGATATAAATTTAACAGAAAGATATAATAACAAATTTTTGTATATTTACACAATTAAATTAAACATAAATATTTGTTTTTTTACATCTCTCAGCATAGTAGTTATTAAAAACCAATTCAAAAGACTGTAAGGATAGCAAACTAGAATGACAATGGTTATTTATAGTAAATGTACCTATACTATTGTTAAATTATCACTTTAGATTTATTTACATATTTTATAGCTGAAGTCTCACAAAGGTATTACTTTAAGTTTATGCAAATCACATGAATATAAAGTGTCTTCTGATATTTCTTTATATCATATTAAATGTTATTGAATCAAATGACAGATGATAAAGGAAGTATGCATTTATCCTTTTTAGCTGGTGTGTTGTAATTACACATTAAAAAACCATTTATACTGTACTGTTAGTCACCAAAAGAACATTTCTGTGTCAAGTCATTTGGCGTGTACATGAAATGATTTCATCAAAAGTATTTGTATTCTATTACTTGTATTGTTTTGAACATCAGCTCAATGAAACAGACTGATTTTACTAAATCTACATTGTATATTTTATTTTATTTCAAGCATCAACAAGATTTACACAACTATATTTATATAACATACATTTTTAAAGAAAAAACTCTATATAAGTGCAATCATAATTATAGGTGTTTACGGCATATTATATGCTACAGCAAATAAATAAATTAAATGGAAAAGCTAAAACAAAAACATTAACCTTACATACAAAAAGAAAATTTTAATTAAAACCTTTTTATTTTACATTTATATATCTCATACATAATTTGTCTTTAGTTTTTCATATCAAAATGTTTGCTTACAGAAATGACCCACTACAAAGAGTTGTTAGAATAAGCCACAATGGTAAGCTGATGGCAACAGGAGGCATAGACACTAAGGTCAGAGTGTGGAGCTTCCCGAAAATGGAATTGCTTTATGTTTTAGAAAAGCATACAAAAGAGGTAAAACTCTGCTAATCAATTTTTTTTTTTATCTTACATCTTATATCAGTTTAAAATGGTAAAAATAAAACCTGGTTAAGCAATATACCTGAAAATAATTGCCATAGATCAAAATTGTAATTAGTTTAATGAATACAAATGATTTTAGTAGGTACATGCTTATACCTCATATACTTAATCTGGGGACATTACATTTAGATATAACTAGAGGATTGACTCATGTATTATTATTTATGTTGTATGTTTATTATTCATGTTTTTGTTTACACTTAAAATTAATTAAGACAATATTTAAATAATATCTGTTTACTTTAAAAAAAAAACAAATATGGTTAAGTATGTATTCTTTCTTTATTATGTTAATTTTTATTGTTACATTATTTGAAAATTAAAACAAACAAAAATGACTTTAAAAAGCTTACATTAATAAAGCTTAATATGGATATGCTTATTCTTATTAATTTTGTTTCTATTGTAATGCCAAGGTCAAAAAAACTTGAACTATGCTATTCACATAACATAATGAAAACTGGATTGCAATAATATGAATAATTAGATATGCCATATAGTATAATGGTTATTAGCCAAAAAGTGGTTGAATAGTGACTTTTACTAGTGACCTTTGACTCTGAAGTGATATTTAATATGGCTACCTTATTTGATAAATCAGTAATTTTTTTTTTTATATTTTGTAATAATAATAAAACAAAGAATTACATTTGAAGTTTAATATTGATGATATTCTATCTGCTTTTATTTTTTGGAGCTCAGTTAGCTTAGATCAGCTCAGATTTGTTTCTAAGTATGACTCGTAGAAGTTTGTATGATAGGATTTATAGTTTATAGTTGTGGGGAACAGCAGCTGAGGTAGATACAACATTCCTACTATAAAAATGGACAGTTTGAGCAGTTTATAATATGGGGCATCATGAATCACTAAAGACTACAATTTCAGGAATTTGGAATAATAACTCTGCTTTACCAATACATAATGCGATGTTGTTTGTGTTTTCTTTCGGGAAGTGACTTTACTTATCAAATATAACAATTTCTGGTTGGTTTTATTTTAACATTTTTAATATTTATTTCAGTTAGACGATTTGGACTTCAGCCCATGTGACAGTAGGCTTGTGAGCATAGGCAAAGATGGTCTAGCGTGCCTGTGGTCCACGACAAGCAAGAGAGAACCGTTACTTACACTTACTTGTCAGCCACCAAATGGTTGCAAATATCTGTTCAGGCGGTGCAGGTCTGTTCTTTTTCTACTATGTATAGGTCTTTGTAAATTGGTACTTCTTTGTAATCCTAGCCATGCAATTTATACTTACTAGAACTTTACTTGGACTACATTAGATTCATACTACACTACTAGTGTAGTATACATACTACACTACAATACTACTAATAAAAAAGTATTGAAAGAGTTGAAAGGTTTTTATAATCATAAATCCACTATGAGTTGAATAACTTTCTCTGGAAGGTTTTTATGTGTACAATGTACATGCATATTATATTCATAGAGAGTAGAGAAAAATTGTAAAATATTTTTGCTAATGCTGGCTAAACTTAATGAGGTACATCAAAACAATGTACCAAGGAAATGTATATCTAAAAAAGACCTAGCGGAATAGCTTATGGTTTATGGTATATGTGTCAGTTTCCTAAGGAAAACCGACATTAATTTTCTTTGAAGTAATTTTGTATTAATCATCAAACAGTTAATAGTTATCTAGATAATAATTTCCATTCACAGCATGTAATTTAAATGAATATCTTAGACAATATCACAAACTTTATAACTATGACAAGTTGAATGACGGAACACAAAAAGTTCCTTTACCTTTAATGATCTGTCAGTATCAAAGCATCAAAAAATTGCTTGGGTAATACATATGTCTAAATCTTTTGAACACTTATCATGTCACATTAGTATAAAGCACCTGTAGGAAACGGGGACTAGATGCTAGTTGTTAATAACTGTATTAATGTATTATTGTGTTTATATATGTTTCAACAACTCATATATGTATAAATAGTTACCTTAGCTTAGCTCAGATAGGTCGCGAATTGCATGTATCAGGCAACAGCCAAAGCCGAGGTGTGCCGTGCACCCGTGAGCTAGTTGTCAAAATAAAATCGGCTGAGTGCCTTAAACGCTCGCCTTAGTAATCCGGTGAACCTGTTAAAACCTTGCTTGGTCAATAACGTAGTCATTTCGAAAAAAAAAGTGTTTAATCCCTCAATTTTGTTCATCATAGTAATACATTGTAAACTTGATTGTATGTTATTTTTAATCCGATGATATTGTTTTTCAATAGATTTGGTCTGGTTGAAGACAAGAAAGATGCTTACCGTATGTTCACGATAGCGAATCCTTTAGCGAGATCGGGAAAGCAGAAAGGATTAATTCAATTATGGGACCCGAAGGACGGTGAACTGCGACACACCGTTGTTGTTAACGAGTCGCTCTCTGCTCTCGCTGTCAGAGATGACGGACGATTCGTCGGCGTCGGGACCATGTTTAGTGGATCTGTTGATATCTATGTAGCCTTTAGTTTACAGGTATGATTATACTATGGTTTCTTTTTCATCAAGTTCATATGATACATTGCACTAATTTACATTTCTCTCTTTAAAATTTGTAATATGCTTCTTATATTATGTCTACTCCTTAAGCTTGTAATTCTCCAACTTTTCTCAGTATTTATAACTACAATAAGAATGAAATCCTACAAAAAGATTAATTCGGATTTTCCTTTTCATGCACTAGTTACTGTAATTTTTATTAAATTCTGAACATCAATTTTCTCCTTTCAGCTTAAAAAGAAAGTACAAACTTACTTTATTAAATATCACTAAAACATAATTATCTTTATACATAAAATTCTTGTGTTTGTATGTTCGTAATTTTTCTCCCCCAAAAACGCTTTGACTGATTTTGATGATTCTAGTTGTACTTTCGGATTACATAGATGACTCCTAGCTATAGTAGACCAGACAGTTGTCGCTATTGTCAAGATATCTAAATTTTTAAAATCTCAACTAAGATTTTTTTATTCCTCACATAAATGAAAAATATCATATTAAAATTTTCAGCCTCTCAGCTGCTATCAATATTTCCTTAAATATTTAGTACTTATTAATAGTTACCTTAATATTTTAATTTCTTAGTTCGAAATTCGAATTTTAATTTCGAAAAACACAATGAACAATGTTTTTTAAATCAGTCAACTATTAAATTATTATAAAGAAAGTTAATAATAACTGAATGAAAATGACACAAGATGAATGTTTTTTGTCATCTGTAGCGGGTGTTGCACGTGAAGAACGCTCATATGATGTTCGTGACTGGGCTGGAGTTCTTGCCCGTGCGGGGGTATGGACCCCCCATCACGAGTCGCAGCGAAGCAGCTTTACTCAGCATCTCCGTTGACAACCGTCTGTGCGTGCACAGTCTGCCCTACCGTAGTGAGTCCATATACATACATTATTAGGTGAAGATAGGTTATATGTCTTATGGCCACATTAATGTCGAAATTAAAATATTATTGTTGTCGTTAATTCCACCTGATCACAATATGTGTAATCGATATCCAGTCCAGTCATAGTAGATTGCTACTCCTGAGGAGTGAGTTTGAATGTCTCATATATATGTACCAACTACGTCCTACAGATCTGAACATAGCAAGGCGAGTACTCCTGTTCAGCGGCAGAAATGGATGTAGCCATGATGTATTCGTAGTTGAACCATCCGGAAGCTCTGCTACTTAAATGATTTGAACTTTATTTTGAATAATTACTATTCGGCATATAATCCTCAGTAGAAATATGTTGGTGTTACATGATCAACCAATTACTATTTATTATGGGGTAATAAAAAACACATTGCAAGCATTTAGATAATATAAAAATTATTTTACTGTTTTGTATTTTTTCGAATATATTTTTTAATATTTTATAAATTGTTCACAGGTACCGTACCTGCCTGGGTTGCCATTCTTCTCATAGTTTTCGTTCTATTCTGTACCTTCACTTTATGCTCATATCTAGGCATTTAACTTGCTGTATTTATTTATAAAAATAATTATTACTTTTATGCTAAACATTGTAATTAATTTTGGGGTTATTATAGCTAAAATAATTGTTATTCTAATAGGGAAATTTTATGGAATAAGTTCTTATTCAATATGTATGTATAAATAGGTATAATTAAATGAAGTACGATCATGTAATTTTTGTGTTATTTCATATCTTTCAATTTACGGCGTTTTTATTGCTTTATTTTCACTCGATAAAGTAAATTTTATTCAAAGTTACTAAGTATTTCTGAAACTAATAATCGTATGTTCAAACCCCTTCATCAGAGGGGGTATCTCCGTTTTAAATATTGTGAGGATTTAAATAAAATAAAACGTATTTTTTCATAACATTTAATTAACTACATCAAAACAATTAACATACACTTGATCATTGCGATCCTCCGGCAAGTTGCATCCAATGATTTAGACCGACTAGAGATCTAGGCTATAGCGGGAGATCTAATTGCGCTGATTTATACCCATTCACCTTGTAAAAAAGCTTTCGATAAAAATACATATAAATACGGAACTAAATGGCAGTCAATTAAAATACATTCATTGCCACTCTGCCTTATTATAAAATAATGTCCTGTATTTAAAGGACAAAACAATCAGTGAAACAACCAATCAGATCTCGACACTACATAATATGGTATAATAGTACCTATTATTATATAATACATTGTATAAACATTGAATACGGGAAGCCCAGTTAACATTAGATATACACTTATGCGATACATTTATACTTTAACTGGAGTAAAAATATATTTGATTTTCATGTTTGCACGATTGTTTTTAAAGGAAATATAGTTTAAATATTTAACGGCAATATGGGAATGTTACTGATCCTATTTAGTCTAAAAGACAGGAAGTAATACCTCAAAGATAGGTTGAAATGATTTTAATCACTTTTTTAGTCCATTGTAAAAATGTATCTGTTATAACTTCGCATTATAAAGGTGTGACATTAGTACAAAAATAATTATAATTTATAAAGGCAGCGTACGCGTCTTGTTAAGTTTATTAACTATGTTAATTTGTATACATTCATTAAAATATTTTAATGCCTTCTTTAAGTTGTACAATAAATACGTATAATAATATATTTGACTCATTTTTATATACATAATTCATCTTGAAAATATAATCATTACAAAATGGAAGACAGAGGTAACTAAACATTATATGAAAGACTGTGATGTACAGTAACGTAGTACCCAACATGATACACTTCTGCGAAGACGATCAAAGTAGTAGAAAGAAAAGAAGGATTAAAAAAAAAGAAGTCTACTCAAGAGATTCAGTTATATCTCAACGAACAATAAAAATATATGATTTATCGTTCTCGTACCGATATAGTTCATATTATTTTGTGAGTACTACTATAGAAATTACTGTTTCCTATCGCATTCTTAATAACCGTTATTATAAATTTTTATTTTCACAAGTGGTCCCTGATTCATTTACTGCGTTTTATTTTATGCGACAATAAAGTCTACTCTGATAAGCCAATTGCATCGATAAATCTCTTTGGCTTAGAAGAGTATAAATGTTCCCGTCGTTCAGGTGTGTATAGGTTTCCTGAAGGCACCTAATAGTTACATGATCATAAAGTCGGCCTGCGCAATCACCTATAAGGGTTACTGGTGCATTGTGCTGCTAATGCGATGCTTTGAAAAGGAAAGTAATGTTTGTTATTTAAGTGCAATACATCATTCATTGCAAGACTTTATATATAACTGTAATTATATTTTAGTATTTTGAATATTAAGGAAATTTAAATCGACTATTCAAGACTGATTTCCTAGTGACAACGTCACCTTAATTTGACATACGTACTCGAAATACGAATTATACGAAATCTAAAAAGTCTACTAATGATTTACCAAAAAAAATGTTTTATAAGTCCATAGCTGCGGATAACGGTAAAAGTATAGCTGATTTATTTGCGAATTACTTTGCAACTGTCTATAATTCTAGCTCTTTCCATCCATATACTCCTGATTTTCCAGAACCGTCTAACTGTATAGCTTCAATGAATATAACAGATAGTGATGTAGATTTGGCCCTCAAGTCCATTGATATTAACAAAGGAGCAGGCCCAGATGGTATCCCGCCAATTATAATTCGCAATTGTGCAAATTATCTGAAAGAACCGCTGGTTGTGCTCTTTAGAAAAAGTATTAATGAAGGCACATTTCCGGAACTATGGAAAATAACCAAGATCGTCCCCATATACAAATCAGGTAACAAAATGGATGTGACAAACTACAGACCCATTAGTATTCTTAGCTGCTTTGCAAAAATTTTCGAAAGCATAATTTATAAGCAAATTAATTATCATCTAAAACATATTATTAGTGAAAGACAGCACGGCTTTGTTACAGGGAGATCTACAACTACTAATCTTTTAACTTACACTCATCACTTAAGCACTGCATTTAACGAAAGAACTCAGATAGATTCAATATATGTTGACTTTGCTAAAGCCTTTGATAGAGTTGATCACGCAATACTTTGCCGTAAAGCTTATCACATTGGGATTCATGGATCGCTTTTGCGCTGGCTAACCTCATACCTTTCTAATAGAACGCAGCTGGTTGCCGTATATGGTTACGACTCTGCTCCATTCGAAGCCAAATCAGGAATACCGCAAGGCTCAAATTTGGGACCACTCTTATTTGTTTTGTTCATTAATGACCTCATAGACTCCATCAAAATGAAATGTTTAGCATACGCTGATGATTTAAAAATCTACAATAGAATTTTGTCATATCAGGATTGTATTGATTTACAAAATGACATTAATCACCTACACCTTTGGTGTATTCGCAATAACATGGCAATAAATATACAAAAATGTCATTTAATTACTTTCACAAAGAAACGGTCTCCAATAGTTTATCCATACAAAATAAACAATACGTTGTTAGAGCGTCAAAATACAGTAAAGGATCTTGGTGTTTGGATTGATTCCAAACTAACTTATACATACCACTATGATTACATTACATCAAGAGCTAACAAAGTTATGGGTTTTATACTAAGAATGTCAAAACCATTTAAAAATCCAGCCACATTAATTACTTTGTTTATGTCATTAGTTAGAAGCATCCTAGAGTATTGTTCAGTGATATGGAATCCATACTATCACGTCCATAATGACAGGATCGAAGCTATCCAAAGACGTTTTGTACGTTATTTAGCATCAAAATTTGGACTAAGACGCAAACTACCATCATATGAAACTAGGCTAAATCACTATGGGGTCAAAACACTCTCATCCAGGCGTAGTTTTACCTCTTATTCAGTTCTACACAAAATAATCAATTCCAAATGGGATACAGCAGAGTTGTTAAGCCAACTATCAATAAGCACAAGACCTAGCCGAAATCAAAATATCTTTCAGGTTCCACATTGCTCAAATAATGTCTCTTACTATAATCCATTATACAGAATGTGTAGAGAATACAATAATAACGCAAGGGATGTGGATATATTTTACGGAGATACAAGCAACGATAGTAATAGTAAAAATATTCAACCGTTTTGTATTTAGTAAATATCATAATCTTTTTCTTTTTGTTATTATTATTCTTATTTTTTTTTTAGTTTATTATCTCTATAATTTTGTAAAATGTATTTAGTAACTACCATAATCCTTTTTTTTTGTTATTCTTAATTATTTCTATAATTTTTAACATGTTGTGCCCAACATTAATAGGAAAACAAATTTAGTTCTGTAAACTATTATTATTAATGTACATTTTGTGTAATTTGTTTTCTGTTGTTGAGCCCGAATAAATAAAATAAAATAAAATAAAATAAAATACAAAAACATACCTATGATTTAAGATCATACGTTTAATGAATTTGTGTGCTATCAGCTTGTAGTTTTATAGTTAAACCCAAATTATTTTGATACTTTTTAAGTATTTAACTGTGTACGCTTTTACTGATTTTTTTTTCTTTGATAAAACCTTTTTTGGAAAAATAAGTATTTATATAGACTACGTAATGTTATGATCAGTAACCCTCAAATTAATATCCGATATGCTTTTCATCTCACTTAAACTACAATTACGTAATACAATGGCACAATTAATAATAATATAGCATTCGACTCGTAACTCTATAAAAAAGAACTCTTCCATGTAAATGGTTATAACATAGTATTTTTATATATTCTTTGCTCTAAGATCACATCAGTACAGTTTTCCTTAAAAATATTTTTAAAAAAATCTACTACATTGATTAATAATATACTCTGTTACGTTTTACAATTATATACAACGTATAATAATTATACTTATAACAAATGTAGTGTGTTCTTATTTTATTGAGGAATAATGTACATTTTATTAATAGGTTGAACTACCTGGACAGCTAACTTGGTAAATAACATTTTCCAATTTATAGAATCATAATGATTATCTTATTCAATAAATATATTTATCTATATATCATATACTCAAAATAGTGAGTGAATATTTTACCGACACGTTTATTAGATAAAGTTTTCATAATAAAATATCTACGATTCGTCTCTGATAACTAGCCTAATTCTATTAGGTTTAGGTAACAATTAGCATGCATATATGACTTAGATGATTGTGTGGATGTGCGGGCTAACTATGTTAATACTGAGATAAAATGTGCAAAACAAACGTGTCGCAAGTAGCGTGTGTAAAATAGTGCAATTCTAGTGTAAACTCATGGAGAATTAGAGGGTCTGATCAATTGCCAAGCATACATGGGGTTGTAAATTGATTTGCGTGTACTTCCTCGTAATACTGGACGTAGCCGCCTTGATTAGTCACGTTTTATTAGTAGTTCAGAGTTCTAAAAGTCGGTAATCGGTCCTCAATCACCTATGAACGTAGAAAATAGCTTAACAAAAACTATAATTCGTCAGTGTTACCATGCCTTGCGGCGTGAATCAGAAGTAGGCATGGAAATTTTAGTTAAATGTAACTGTATAGCAGAGAAATTATTATTTTTTCGATACTGCTATTTCACAGGTGATAAGTTAAAAACTGTTATTATTTACTTGTCATATTTATATCCGCCAGCCACATATTATTTCGACGGAAAGACAACAATATTTAACACTGAACTAGGTATACCATAAAAACACAATACACGAGAAACTTCTACGAGAGTCACTTATCGTTATAAGAAATCACTTTTTTGTAAATGTTACTATATACAACTATTCACAATTTAAGGTTAGGTCATGTGAAATGAACGTTCGAGATCTATGATACGTAAGTAGTGAGGTGATTATTTGCTTTGCGGTATATCGCAAGTATAGTTATGAATTCTATAAATTATGATTTTTGTGAAATGAAATAAATAGTCGTATGATATATAGCAGATGCTTTTATTCATTATATCATATGAAAAAAGCAGTGATGCATGAAATGCTCATGATAATTTATAATTCGCGCCTGTGATTAGCTGAGAATAGTTTTTATACCGCGTGATTGGATAGTCGCTTGCAATATTTTTACAGAATACTCATTAGCCGTTTCTGGTTCTAAATCAATTTAAAAAATAGGTGCTTAATATTTGACCTGATTATCTCGAGAGAGACAAAACTGATGTTCACTGAAAACATCTGATCTACGTAAAGACGGGCTGGTGTAATAAACGCCGACGCGGTGACGGTCACGCGCATCAAAGTTCGCGGCCCCGCGCCGCCGCCCAGGTCCGTTTTGTTCCATCGTGCCGCATTCCGAAAGTAAGCAGTTATGTAATGATTAACCTTGAAACGCGCTCCTTGCACATTTCGTTCATTGAAGCTAGATGTCGTATCTCTATACGTTTCTGTGTGGTATCCCTACTTTTAAAAGTTTTAGAACAAACTTTAACCAAGATTCTCTTTTTTGTTTATTAGTATTTGTTTTGGTATTATTATTTTATATGTCAAATGTGACCACGAAGTCTCGTGTCTTAAAATGTTGTCATCCTTTAAACAGTCACCTCGTATATACGTTGCGGGCTCATGGCGCACTACCATCGCTGGTGCTGTGTGTGTAAGCACACTAAATAGAAAATTAATGATTTATTTTCTACGAGTAACATATGCATTCCCAGACACGCAGTTACTAAAACTAAGTATCAACCAAGTGAAATAATTCAACATATTTTACTACACATTTTCCTTCTATATTTATCGTAAATAGTTGTATGATATACTATCAGAGGTCACGACATATTATAATTTTTTTGAAAAAATTCCAACTTCCTTATAATTTGAAGTAATAACAATGTATAAATTATGAACACACTACATTTATTGTTGCTTTTGTTCTAATTAACAGATGGGGCGGATTATACAAATATTTAATATTATTGAGAACCACGCTGCGCTTTTTGGCAATATGCTACCGTAACACTCAACGTTTGTTACCTACTTAAAATATTTATTTTAACGTCAGATATCTCCCGGATGTTACAACAATGGAACACCGAATAGAATGAACCGAAGTTGGGTACACTAATAAAACTAAAGATTTACTGTAGCAAATCTTAATAAAACTAATCGTAATAAATTCAATTTACTCTACCGATCATTGACAAAGACTAATGTCGAATTTATTATCCATTCTATCTCAATTAAAGGTAGTAATTAAGAGAAATAAACAAATTTACATCGAATGGTAAATGTTGTTTGCGTGGTTCCACATTAATACAATTAATTGAGGCCCGTATCTTAATTAGATTAATTTATTATTATCTTAGAATGTAGTCAATGAATATCAATCTTAAGGGACCCTCCTCCCTTCAAAAATACAGCAATAATGTGTCCGAAGTCATTTTCATGTAGACATTTGATCGAGTTTCGATTTGTCAGTTTAACTTTGACATTTAGGTTAGATTAACATCACATATTGCAGCTCTTTGCTGCGTCACTTTAATATATGAGGCATATAAAATCAAAAACAGCTAAGTGCCAAATTTGCAGGAAACGAAAAAAATGTTTATCTATTTTCAGAGTTGGAGTTTTACTTATATTCAAAGTTTCAATTTTAGGGAGTGGCATAGGCTATTGATTTTGCCTGCCTAGGGCCATCAGCTCTAAAAAAGAAGTTCAAGAAATTAAAAAATGCGATAATTCCTTAACTGTATTTTATTCTTACTTTACTTCTTATTTGATGATTTGGTTGTACTTAAATGTATTTGATCTCAAAATCAATTTTAAAACGAAAATTAAAAGGCTGTATTTTATTTCTTGTAGGAATTAAATGGTGATTTGCAACCAATAAGACTAGATGGCTCCATACTCAGTTCATTTTTAGAACTTGTGGCACTTAGCTGTCTTTGATTCTATATGCCTCATATGTTCATGATGCGAGCTCGATAGTGATTTCTATGATATGAAATTTGATTTTAAACTTATCAGCTTTATAGAAGTTTTTGACTATCCTTTAATATAAAGTATATCATAATAATAACCGAGTTAGGTGGATTGGTTAGGATAAATTTAATGAGTCAAACAGCTCATGCAATGAGCGTTTACTGAACGACGTGATAAAGTTACCATCAAAACTATTGCATTTCCTGTTCGCGGTCGCATCACAAACTGTTGACTAATTAGATTTCATAGTACCGCACTTATATTACACGATAAACATAAATACATAAAACGATCTATATTTAACAATTTAACAATAAAAAAAAAATAGCATACATAATAAGAATTATAATAATATAAGTCAATTTTTGACACATTTCATTGAAACAAAATTACAGCATTTAAGCCAAAGTTATGTCCTAGTAAACACATGAGCTTAATTTGACATCACATGCATATCGTCAGCGTTACATATATATAAAAAAAGAAAAGACATGTATGATGGGAGAGTGACGTCAAATTAAAGTAACCTGTTTCTGGGGTACATATTTTAACATGTAACATATTTAGAAAACCACCGCATCGGGCCGAAATAAATCTTATTGATATATAGTAATTTTAATATTGACATAAAAAAATAGCTGATAAATTCATTAACAATTTCGATATTGTAGTTGTTTCTAAATATGCGTCACGTTATTATTATTATTTGAAAGAAATATTTGCCCTGTAATACTGAATTACTAAGTATATGAAGTAATTGACGTTTCCAATATGTTATTACCTCGTTGATATAAACAAAAATAAAATAAAGATGAGAATCATAATAAAACACATCTTAACACAGTTGCTAACTTGTGCACACGCATTATCACATCGAGATTATGATGTTCTACAAAAATTAATATATTATATGTATCTACATAGTATATTGACATCCATTAAAAATTCACATAAAAACTGCATTTGAGCCCTTAACACGTCACTAAGAAATGCATTCAATATAGGCGTTTTAAGTCTCTTTGTAGTCGATAAAAAAATCCCGAGTTATATGAACAACCGGGTCCGGCTTACACTGTAATAAATAAATAAAAACAAAATTAATTCAATATTTACATCACGAATATAATCACCATTTTATACAATACATAACAATAGATATATCGAATTATTAGCGATGCATGAAATCGTAACGTTATTTTACAAATATTGAAACAAAAAGGCAGTTTATTACAAGAATAGTTAACAAATGAAAACGGGGAAGTTAATTACTGTAATAAATGTCCATGTACTCACCCTGGTCGAACGTGCTCGGGTTTATGTAGGAGAGCAGGTCCTGGTCGCTCATGTCAGTGAGCCGCTGCACCGGCGCCGTCATCTCCTGCGAGACCGCTTGCGAGACCGCCTGCGAGACGGCCTGCGAGACCGCCTGCGTGACCGCCTGCGAGACCGCCTGGGACATCGCCACCAGCGGCGTCTCGCCAGCCGGTTCCGCGGGCGGGGTCGCGTCCGTAGACTGCATCCCGCCGCCGCTCACACTCTCCGTCGTCAGTATGTTCGCCGTGTTTATAGCTGACGTCACGAGCGCGTTCATCGTCGTGTCCGACGTCAGGATCTCCGCCGCCGCGTTTAGGATCATCGACTTGACCGCCGCCGGCGGCGTCTTCACGGACGTCAGCTGAACCTGGTCAGGTAGCATCATTAAGTCATCCTGCGTTGTTCCGGGTGGCAAGACCATGCGTTGTCCGTTGTCACAGAGTATTCTGGGCGAGACTTGCGGATTTAGAATGACGTCCGGAGGGATCGAGGATGACGACATCGGCGAGAGGAGCTCCGCTGTGGAGGGTCTGTTAACGACAGCCGCGTTCGGACTGAGCAGGACGTCGGATGCATGAGAGCCTGCCGAGGGTGAGGTGGCGGACCCAGAGAGGTGGTCGTCGACTCGGGAGTTAACGAGCTCGTCGAGCTTGGCGGCGTCAGCGGGTAGGATGGCGGCCGTCGCTTTCATCGCGTCCTCGACGAGTGCGTCCATGTGCGCGGTCTGTTGCGCCAGCCTTTGCTCCACTATCTGTGACGTCTCCATTTCTAGTTTCGTGATCGGCCCGAAAGGGTTGAAGGGTTCGACGGGCCTGTTTGTCGTCATCTGATTGTAGACGAGTAGGCTCTGTTCGCTGGTCGTCTGGAGTACCGTCGTGTCGGACATCATGATGTCGGACGTCAACTTCATTTCCGTCTCCAAAGCGTCCATGTTTGTTTTAGAAGATATCAGTTGCCTCATGGGATCCATAGAACTCATAGGAAGCATCGATGGATATATCTGAGCGGAGTTGTCTTCTGAATTGAATAAAGCGGCCGTGACCGATTCGACCATCTTGTCAGTTTGTGCTTGGTTTTGAATCGCCTGCAATTGCTGTGTAAATGTTGCGAGAGTCGTGGGCGATTCGTTTTGTGTCGGAGTTGTGGGTGACAGCTTCATGGTATCGTATGCGCCTACGAATCCAACCTGGTGATATTCAAGGATGAATATTAATTGATAAAATATGAATTAAGCTACTAATTCAACTATGAAGTATGAAGTATCTTGAAGGGAAATTTTAAACAGTAGAGATAAATACCGTCATTCAAGACAACTTTAATCTGAGAAAAACTTGATAGTGGAATTAAAAAGGTGTTTTGTATTTTTTTATGGCCATTAATTATATTTTATAAATGCATTAATTAATTTACGTTTATTACGCATTTCATAAATAGACCATTGCAATAACAATTAAACAGTCGCACAAGGTCTAGTCTTTGCAAAAACATGGGTCTGATTAAAATTTAAAAATACAAAAACATGGCTCTGATTAAAATTTAAAAATACAAAAACATGGCTCTGATTAAAATTTAAAAATACAAAAACATGGGTCTGATTAAAATTTAAAAATACAAAAACATGGGTATGATTAAAATTTAAAAATACAAAAACATGGCTCTGATTAAAATTTAAAAATACAAAAACATGGGTCTGATTAAAATTTAAAAATACAAAAACATGGGTATGATTAAAATTTAAAAATACAATGAAAAACTGTTGTGAATTTTCCTAATTTTTTTTGCTAACAAAGTACATAGAATGTTTTGTATAGTTATTTGGGTAAGATCGCGTCAAAAGAATACCCGATTTCCCACTTGGTCATGGAATTTCAATATAACTATTTTATTATGAGGTAATCACTACAAACAATTAAATCCTGAAACAGTTTTTAAAATAACTATATTAAGGAGTTTTAATAAAAAAATATATTTCAACCAGACCTTTAAAGATATTCTAGTGAAATTTTCAGGATTTATTGTTCCAAACACATACTTTTATACAGTATTCAAAGCTAACTATAATTTATCTATTATAATATTATTAACGAAGTCTTAAGTTTACAAATGGGAATTTAAATGACTTCTCGGTGAAATATGTTTCTAAAATATTGAAAAAAATAAACACTAGTTTCTCAACGTTATCGCCCGCGCATAGTATGGTGTAGCGAGTTGCAGTGCAGTTTTTATTCCTCAATAGCCTAAGAGCCAGTAAATGCCAGACCTTCCTTATTTTATAACGATTTTACATATATTATAGTATTTTTACATATATTATACGTATTGTTTGTTTTATTTACATTGGATATTGTTTTTAATCAATTTTATGGAAATTTTAAAGAACGACCATAGGTTTAGTTCGAATAAGAATCTCCGCCTACTTCCTTTGTGATCTTTCTATTCGTTTCTCTGAAACTTTATTTTACGAAAGTATGTAGATATATAAGAATATTTCGATTACTTTAGAATTACCATAAAACAATTTGATAATTTGATTACAAATATAGACCATGAAAACGTCACCTCTTTGTTATTTAAAGTACGTAGGGACTTTTTTTTTTTCCGCATCCAAATGTAATCTACGGAATTTAAATCCGGCGTGGAATTTTACCCGCAGTGCGCGCGCTTCCATGCGACATGTACGTTTTTTTCAACTGTACTGACGTGATAACGTCTTACACATCGATGTCGGATGCACGCACGAAAAAGCATGACTCAATGTCACGTTCCGCCTGAGCAGAGCGCGCAAGGGTGAGCGTGAAACAAGCGATTGAGAGGTGCGATTGGCGTAACCGTTCGGCTCGAGACGCATCTATCTATATATAGAATAATTCAATTCAATTCATAAAAGTATGTAATTTTTCCTGAATGTTTTCCTATGACGTCATCACGTATCATTATCGTCCGTAACCCGACTTTACAGACAACCAATTTTTTTGTATATATTTTTCCCTATATTTGTTATAAAATAAGTCAAGCTAGGTATTTTAGTAAGTCCACGTGATGGATAGAAATAAATGAAAAGGTACCTGTGCTTGCGTATCTCTGGTAAGAGCCTCGGACTTGAGGCGCAAGTCGACGACATTAATTTCGTCGGTACCGAGCGACTGCGCGGGCGACGCGTTACGCGCCTCCGCCCCCTCCGCGCCCTCCATGTGCTCCGCCAGCGAGTGCTGGCTCGTCTCGTCCGTCACCTGCTTCACATCAAATATCAATAATGTACTCTAACATACAACAAATCATCATCGTCACATCGGCCTATAATAAACCCCATTGCAGAGCTAGGTGCCTCTTGCCGAAGAAATTAAATATTGGCGATTCTAAACTCTGACAAAAAATACACAGCTCTATGTCATCCCACATAACGTGAACTACAATTAGGTAAAAGAATCATAATCAATGATCGTTAGCCGATAGTGTTGGCAGTTTTTAAATTAGTAGATGTACTCCAATTCTCAAAAATCAGTTAGTTGTAAGTGGTAGAGCCACGCTGAAGCTATTATTGTTTTCAGCATGAATCGGTCGGCTCGTCCGGGGTAGTACCGCCCTCTCACAGAAAACCGACGTGAAGTAACAGTACTTGCGTTGTTGCGTTTCGTTCGGTCAGTGAGAGCGCCGGAGGCCCACCTCCCCTTCCCTCCCTCCCTTTCCCCTAAACACATGCTGGCAACGCACTTTCGAATCCCCTGGTGTTGTTAGTGTCTATGGACGGTGGTGATCACTTAACATCAGGTGACCCACCTGTTTGTTTGCCTGATATGACATTAAAAAAAAAAAAGTTGTTCCATGCCGGTGCTTGAACTTGCGAACATCAATTGGCATTCCACCGGTCTAATCACTCAACCACTACTTATGATACTCTTTAAGGATACAACATAGGATACTCTTTAATAATTATTATATCAGATAGTACAATAATTAAGACGTTTTTATGTAAAAACTAACGTTTCAGTTTACGACAAGTTTAATTTCATATTTGTTTCGTAATTTTGGTGGTTGTTTGATAGAAAAAACATCGAAATGATATCTGCAGGTCCGAACGTCGATAGGTATCAATCATTTTTTCTAGATTCGTGTACATTTACTTATATAAATTGGCAACACTGACAGAGAAGGAAGACATCGTATCTTTCCTCGGGAAGAGGTATTTAGCTCAAAAGCGGGAATACTTGTGTCGTTTCGTTTAAAAATAAGCTAAATCCAATTTTAGCCGTTCCTAATATTTTACGTTATTTTTCAATATCTTCACATTTTGATTATGTAATATGAAGAACATAAAAATAATTAAAAACCTTATGGACGGCAAAATTTGGACTTCGTTCTCGGTGTATAAAAACTGGAAAACTTTAAATAAACTAAACATGTTATATGACCGATTAAAATTGGATATAGCTGATTTTTTTTTTCTATCTGACTATGCTATTAACCTAGCAAGGTCTTAACAGCTTCACCGGACTACGAGATATATACGTTAGGATATTATTATATTCGTTAGGTCGATATAAAAATTGTAAGGGTCAAAACACTCAGTAATCTTTGCCAAATTGGAACAATATATATATATGGATTTGTAAATTGAATGGATATAACGTTAATTACCTCGCTCTTAAGGCCGAGTGGTGAATGAGGATCTGGTAATATAACGGAGGGTCGTCGCATCGGCAGCGTCGGTGGAGGCATTATACCGCTCGCCCCCCACAGCACCACGGGTCGAGCCTCCTCAGAACTTCCACCACCTGAATAACGTAACACAATATACCCCTTACCACTGCTCAATTTAACTTTCAAGTCCTTACTACGTGCCCTTGACGCCCTTCAGACGCATACTCGTTATAAACTATATTTCAATTCATAATAAAAAGGTAAATAAACATCGTAGACAGAGCGCTGAAATCACCATAGACGAAAGTTTTATTTCGTATCGAGTGATTAAAGAAAAAAATAATTAAGTCTGATTTTTTTTTATACAGTATTTTAAAACAGACTTCCTTTTACTCATATTAATTTTGTTTATCTTTTTATTGATTTGGTACTGATCACCAGACGTAACATACATAATTAATGTAACATTTTCATATCGAAAATATGGTTTCATTTTTTTTGCCAATTTTACTAGTGTAAATTCCTAACTTTTGACTAATAAATAATGACATTATATTTATGTATCATTAGAATTATTCCATTCATGTTACACATTCATATATATTACATTTGTTTAATTTTTAAAGAGTACGCGATCTAATGGGCTTTTAAAATAATCACATATAAGGGCACAATTGTAGCTCTAGCTATGTATGTGGGAGAATTTGTCGGATCTGTGCCTACGATGGGTTTATTTTGTTTAGTAATTGTGTGTCACGTGCAAGTAAAAGTTATACATGTGTATGATTCGATAGCATTTTTAAAAGTACATAATTGATAATTAATTCATCTATAAAAATCGATTGTTCCTTTATGATTGTTACAATTCTCGGTATAGTAAACTGTCGATATATTAAAGATGGTAGATGTTCAGTGCTATATAATATGTAATCAATTTTTTATATATAAGTATATTCTTTACAGTTTCTTATTTAAGCTTTTTGTTGATATTGCATATATCTTTCAAATATTAATGTTGAGATTATTAACGTTTCATATTATTACAATTGACTATAGTATGGTCTATTATATTATAATCGATAACTTGTCTTGTAATTATATAATCGATTTTATTGATTATACCATTTTCAGACTGGAAACCATTTTTTTTATTATATTACTATAGACACATTAGATTTTTGTACTATATATACACACTTTAATTATAATTCAATTTGTTTTTGCTTACACCGTTACTGTGTTAAACCGTAACAAGTAACGACTTCAGTTGTAAAAAAATGTCATTTATTTTGTATCTCAATATATTTAGAGAAGACAAACTTATTATGTTTCGGTTACTTGTAATATTTTTTAATAAAGAATTTGTTTAAGAGTATGATAAAATGATCACAGTAGCATCCAGATGTATGTATGTTATTGTGGGTATATTAAAGTCTATATATGGAGAGAGGCATTTGTGTTTCTGAGTGCGTGCGCATGCGAGTGTTTATGCGCGTGTACACACGTGTTTGCGTGTGCGTCAGTTTGTGAGTGCGTAGGTATGTATGTGCGTGTGTGTGCGGGTGTGTTTGTTTGTGCGTTTGTTTGTGTTTGCGCGTATGTATGTGTGCGCGCGCGCGTGTCTATGTGTGTGCGTCTGTTTGTGTTTGCGTGTATGTATGTGTGTGCGCGTGTGTTTGTGTGTACGCGTCTGTATGTTTGCGCGTCTGTTTGTGTGAGCACGTGTGTATGTGTGTATGCGCGTTCGTCAGTACCGTGGAGGCGCGGGGCAGCGGGCAGCGGCGGCCGTCGGCTGCGGTGGCTACCTAGACAGACCTAGCTTGAACAGAAGGGAAAAAAGAAAGAGTACGCCGTTTTCGAATCAGTAATTTCTTCCAAAATATTTTTTCATAAAATAATATCTATATGATAATTATAGTACGGTCTATACATGCAACTGTACAAATAAAGCGGTTTTATAAGCTGTTATTGAAGCCATATTTCTAAACATTTTGTATAATGATAAACGTTTAGATATTATGTAAACTTGCAATACCCATTGAACATAACTACCAAAGACCACAGACACAGCATGAATTCGATATTTTTCTCACACAATTGGGAATTAAAAATCTGAAAGTACTTATCCAACAAGTATTTCGTGTTTTGTCTCTGGAATGTAAAGATCTTTATAAGCCTTCGATATTCATGATGTCTCTTTTACAACCAGTATTTAGACCCAGAAGCGTTTACTAATCTCTATTTATATAATTCAAACAAGCAACAAAATAAGCTCTTATATAAATGCATATATTGTACAAGTCCATAGATAAAGTTGCACATACAAATTTAACGCAAAATATCAATATGCTTGTATTTTGGTAGGATTCGCATATTATGATACAAACGATAAATATATGTTAGAACATTATCTAGCACCGTTGATAACTTTTAATAATTTGGAAGAAAAACTTTGTCTATGGTTGAAGATCTACCTGTATGAAAATAAAACAAGCAACGAGATACATCAAGAAACAATACAATCGGACATGCCAACAGCGATTTTGTACTTTACCATTCGTCCACATAAGTAAAGCTTGATTATTGAACCAATACAAACATTGTAAGTTGCAATCACATTATTAAAAAAAAAAATATACATAGACAAAAAAAAAAAAAGATTTCGAATTAAAGTTTCTATAATCTATTGTTATAATCTCCGCCAATCGAATGTTAGTAATACTGATATGCTAATATTTCTAATATATACATATATATATATATATGAATATATTGTAATAATTAAGTCATTCGGACTGAAAATTGGGACAATTACACATTTTTTATTGCACGTATACTCTATATTATTACGCATAAAAGTCTACATTATTATCTCAAAGAAAATATACTTTTTATTTGTACTTCGTAAATTATCTGTGAAATCTCTATATAAGTAATATGTTATTGTTAAAGTATGGTATACCCTGTGGAATTGTAGTAAAGGGCCATTTATTAATAATGTATGGGTCCCGGGAGGTCCCATTCTTACGTAATATTTTTTCGAGTCGAATTCTAATATTAGTAATCTAGTTCATTTTGAATGTCGAATCGTGTTCTTTTATAAAACGTTATCAATCTTTTTTTTTAAGGCAAATAAGTATACGTTCTTTACGTGCGTATGTAAGTACACACGAACGTTTGTTGTAGGACTTTGTTGTGGCGTATAATTCTTATTTCAATTATTTGGAATATAAAAAATGATTCTTGTATTTTCAAGTAACAATAGCATTGAATAAGGTTTTTATTCCGGTCACAAGAGCATTTTATTTTACTCAAACTAACATTATTTCAATAACTTTAAAAATCCCGTGTAGTTTCCATGTTTTTCAAAAATATTTTTCCGATTAGACAATATGGCTTACTAACGCATTCAGTCCAAACGGCGATCGATGACCCGAACTTTTACTGAGCAAATGATTTTCTTTAAGATTTAAATTAAAACTAGTCGATCGTTATTTTAAAAGTATTATTCTGTAGATAAGTAAATTATATAACTGATTTAAACTTTCTTAATTATTTGTTTCATAGTTTACTTTTAATAACGATATTACGATAGTTGTCTAATAATAATAAAATGGTAATCTATATTAATAACAATAAAAGAGTGTAACCGAAATAATGTGTAAAAAAAATTTACGTCAAACTGTTTGTTTTTTCTATGTGATTATTATATAACAACATTTTATCATCTGAGAAACAAAAAAGAATCTCACGTAAAAAGAAAAGAGGGCGAATTCGAGAAATCTTATGTCACCTTACGTGGGCAGGGTCAGGTCACAATCACAAAAATCACTTTTACTTAATTAATTAATGGCCTCTAAATTCAATGACTCAAGAACAAAATATATTGTTGGTTGATAGACTTTTTTATTATGTATCTGAATGAATTTTTTTATAATTACGTAATTCTTTAACAGATGAAATCATTCAAAACCGTATTATGTCATTAAAAATTATTAACTTTAAATAATAATTTGCTCGTTTGCCGTAACAGAAAAGACTCGGGGTATTCAACGATAAAATCCTAATAATCTGGTTCAATTCATCTCGTTCAGACACCCTTAGGGCTGACCGAAAAGGAATCGAACCGATATTGTATAAAACAAAAAAAAAACTCTTTCACAATAACATTTACAATAAATATTTGCGACAACAAAAAATGTGCGACACAGAGTGAGGCGGTACAAGCACGATTTAACGTAACGAATTGGGGGGG
>MU159123.1:576479-635079 GCA_015888305.1 Antheraea pernyi | reverse complement strand
GGGGGGGGAAGTGTTTGAGGGTGTGATTTTTGAGTGTGTGTAGGGGGAGGTGATGGTGTTACCTTGCGTGTGATGACGGGAACAGTGCAACGGGCCCGTGTCGAGCGCCGGTTGTGTGTAGTAGAACGTGTGCGGCTCCGAGGCTTTCCCGGCGGACCGCACGAACAGTTGCACCGGCACCGGTTCGCTTATATCCGGCCGCGCGTACGCAGGCACGCAGCACACGAGGTGCGTCTGATGACAATATACATCTCTATTAAATTATTTTATTACTACACTATGTATGTACAACACACCATGAAGTTAATTATAGCTTGTAACGGAAATTACTAGCGCGGAAATAACACATCATGATGTTAATTATAGCCTGAAACAGAAGTTGCACGTGCCTCTATAATACACCGTGACATTTATTATAGCATGAAACATATGTTGCTCGCGCCTATGTAACACATCATGAAGTTAATTATAGCTTGAAACAGAAGTTGCGCGCGCCGATGTAACACATCATGAAGTTAATTATAGCCTGACACAGCAATTGCGTGCGCCGATGTAACACATCCTAAATATGAGATATATAATTATTTATTCCAACTTTTTTATTCATGGTATTCATCGTTTCACCTTTACGAGTAACCTCGGTTAAATTTTTTTTTTTTTTATATTCGCAGCAAAAAATGTATTTTCTCACGTGTGTATACTGTATAGGCTTTAAGTTTAGCAACGTAAAAACGTTAACTTAGGGAACCAGCTCGTTAATTTGTGTGTTCGGGCACACTTAATAAACAGCGATAGCTTTTCATATCGAGAGTGATATCTAACCAGAACTGACAATCGAAAGGAATTTAAAATGTATTCGTGAATATACTTTAAAATATCGCACACGTTTTCAATCATTACCGATGAAATAGCAATGATAAAAAATAATTACAATATGATACAATAATATAAGATAATTATAACTTCTATGGCTAGTTTGAGACCAAATATAGAATATACAGACCTGTTGTAGGAACTCTTTGTCAGGTGCGACCTCCTCTTCCCAAACGGTGCGTCCGTCTTGTCGATGGCAGAAAACGACCTTGGTTTCTTTGAGGAAATTCTTCCCCAGCAGGTAGAGCTCTAGTCCACCGGAGGCGGGGCACGACACGAGCGATTTACGACACACTTCTGGCACGCCAGGCGGTTGTGCTATAAAAACGAATACAATTTATATTTAGTAACCGCGATTCATATATACTCTATATACATACTAGATGTGCCCGCGACTCCGCCCGCGTGGAACCTAATGTAAAATACAGTGACTAATAAAATCATCTAAATGTATTAATTATGTCCATTTACTTATCAACGTTTCTCTCGTACTTAATTCGCGTCGTCATTAAAATTACAATAACTTTTGATAGACTGAACCAATTTTAATGAAACCAAGAAAGACTAAACGTTACTCGGGGATATTCTTTAGGTTTTATCTTAGTTTGTATCGTGAACGCAGTACTTTAGCGGATATGCGTGTTCAAACAAACAGACAGATATTTCTAAAAATGATTGAAATGTATTTTATTACTTATTATTATTATTATTACATGCAACAATTTTATTCACAAACATCTAAAAAGTACAGACATGTTAGATTTAAATTCTTATAGAATAAATTATTTGCAATACTATACAGTTCCGAAATAATGTAAAAGAGACGTTCATAAAATACGACACGCCAGATTCGCTGTCTCATTTTCTATGAACCCCCCTTATAAATATTGCCTAACGAATGATATATCCCCATACATGTTTTTTTTTTATTTATTTTTTTTATCGTAGCATGGCAAAGTGACTTTACTGTGCCTGATGGTGAGCACAGTATAATCTAAAAACAATGGCGACCACCGAGAGACACACTATCCCTCACCGGTCGCCGCTGTCATGCCGGCTTGCATAAATGTCTCTTCACGTTACGCTTGAAGGACCCCATATTATAGGCAGGAGGGAACACACTGGCCGGGAGATTGTTCCACAGCTTCACGGTACGGCAGAGATAAGAAGTTGCGAACTTTTTAGTTCGTGCCCAGATAGGATTTACCGTAAAACTATGGCTCCGGAGCCCAGCGCGCGTGGTTCGGGTATGAAAAGGAGAGGAAGGTATTAAATTGAATAGCTCTTCAGAACACTCGCCATGATACAGACGGTAGAACACGCTCAGTGAGGCAATGTCAAAACATATCAACATATCGAGAAAAAACGACAGAAAACTCGATCGGGTTTATCTTTTTAACGTACATATATACACAAAACTCATTAGAAGTTAAAATTGTTGTTAGTGGTTGCACAGAGGGGGGTCTTAATTCCAGACATCATCATCGTTCACATATTGATCCGTTCTATAATAAAAAGCCTTTTGACACCAAAACCCGCTTGACGTGGTGCTTGAACATACTATCTGGTAAATGTGTTTCGGACTTTATTTGTAAAATGTAGCACTATTATTTAAAAAAAAGTTGAGGTGTCATAAGGACTGTCGACAGAAGTGAAAACTCAAAACGATGGAATAACTGTGTTCTCTTTTGAATTTTCAAATTAATTATAGTGTGAATTATTGAAATTATTAATAATTTGTAAATGAAAATTATTAACGTTACGTCTGGTTTTGACATCTATTGGCACAGGGGGTAACAATTATGTACATTCTTATAAGTTTATTACCCAATGAAAGCTATGATGAACGACAAAATATCAATATTACATGTACACAAGTCGCTATACCACGCGTCGCTAGTCGAACGTAAGCAGCTCAAGCGAATACGCTCGGTCACGCTTAATAGAATTATGCGAAATTATAAGTTTATCTCCTGCCTACAAATATGGCTCGAAGCGTCTAAAGAAGTTTACACTTTAAAATTCTGGTCTTACTGTGTCTGAAACATGAGATGACTAGATTTAAATCATACTGGTATTTTACGAAATCCAGCTTTTCTATTATAAAAAGTAAATTTATACTTACTACATATAATCTGCGTAGAGCAGACCTGCAGCGTTTCATGATGTCCCGCCGCGTTTACTATGTCGGTGCGGAACACCATACGACACCGAGTCGACTTTTTCTTGCCGCGAGACACGTGACTCGCTCCGCCGCCGCCCATCGCCTCCCCGAACCTGTGCTCCACGTCTACGTTGCGTTCCTGTACGAAAATTTCACTATTCATCATCCTCATTATGTATAAGTTCCTGGTAAAGGTTGTGAGAGAACACCAACAGTTCCTCAAGTTTCGTGGAAAAGTCATCAGGGTTCCGCAAATCCCTTACATTTGTCACCAAGTCTTTGAATTAGATTCAGATGTTAATGAAAAGTTGACGACCTAACGCCGTAATCGATCACAGTACCTATCACTATAATATCAGCATGTAAGAGACCCATTGCAATGGGTATAGGCTTTTTCAAACTCTAAGAACATTTCTCAGGTTCAGGTTCCCTCAAGTTTTTCATCACATTCTTCCTTACCAATTGATATTAGTGAAAGTACGTGAATTTCGAAAACTTCATTGGTACATGTAAGGGTTCGAACCTGCGGATATCGTACTGACATTCCACCGGTCAAACCATTCGATCATCACGACTACTGCTCCTATATGTAACTATGATTGGCAGTAATACCAGGATTCTACTGCATGTTATTCAGCAGTACTAATAGGCCAATTATCCATTCTTCCTCGCTATCACTATTTCTATTTATTACTTATATACTATTTAGTGTTTAAGATTTATTTGGAAACTATACTCGTATAATTAAATCGTTTGATCCTTAACGGTGCATATTTGATAGTCATGGTTTAATATTATTATAGTATAGAAAATCAGACGTCCTTTTCTGTTTTATCTAGATACCTTACTATAAGATAAAAATATCATAAACGTGACCTTTTTTTTGTACAGTAAAAGCTACTTTTTCGCGCTTCCTTCATTCGCGTTTTCACTATTCGCGGGTTTCAAAAATGCGACCCAGTTCCTATATTCGTGGCTAAAGATTTCTTTATTCGCGGATCTAATCGGTACATCGGTATATACATATGTATTTAAAAAGGATTCTGTATTCTTTGTAAACCCGTCGTCAAATGGACTAATAAAAAATAAAATAGATATGTGCAAATTCAAACTATAACTGCAAACATTGCCGAAATTGCGAATGATATAGGACGAGATGGGTTCGAACAGATAGCATCAAGTGACATTCGGGAGTTGCTTGAATCGCAAGATGAAGATTTGACTGAAACCGACTTGGAGGAAATGTTATGTTAATGGAGAAAAAAAGGCTTCAACAAGCACTGGAAACATGACATTTAATTTGAAAAATCTTAGTGAAGGTTTAAGAATGGCAGATGTGCTTTGTGATTTCTTTATGAAAATTGATCCATCTATGGAATGAAGTGTTATTTTTAAGAGGCAAATTGCTAATGCCACTGCTGAATTGAAGGAGCTTTTCAAAACTGCCAAGCAAGAAAAAATTACAAAATTCTTTAAACCATTGCGTAAGCCTGAAGATAATAATTAATCAATATGGTCCAAAACTTCATTTAATTGATTTTTGTATATATTTGTTTTCTATTTTGTCACCTAGGTAACGTATACCCTATAATCATCCAATATAAATTACCATTCCATATTCACAGTTTCCGAATTCACGGCATATTTACGGAACATAAACCCCGCGAATAAAGAGCTTTTTTACTATACTTATAATATAATATTAGCTATTCTCTATGTCTTCTCTCTCATCCTAGTCACTTGCGATTTCGCATCGTCATCGAATTAAATTATATTAATCTACAAGAGTCAGGTTAATATTTAAATAAATTTTGGCGAAAATAAAGATCCATTTTCAGACATGAACCGAATTCGACTAAACCAATGAAATAAACATAACTGTAATATAAAACAATATAATTCGATTCGAGAACATTCAGAACAACTTTAACGTACCTTAAGTATTCCAACGCAGTCGCAGGTAACCTGCCAATTTTTAGAAGGTTCAAGTTCGATCTCAATGACGACCGTACCGTCTTCCTTGCGTTCTTTACACGGCGTAGAGTTCTTGCCAGACACTCGACAAGCCTGGTAGAACATATGCGGGGCCACTCGACCAGTGTCCGTGCCAATGAATACCTGTAATTTATTTTATTTTAAACGTACTATACTTTATTTATTACTTCTGGTGCTCGTTTGGCTAAACAGCACCGTTAAATTGAAAACTCGACGTTAATGTCACCTCAATGTAATCCGGTATCTTAATTTAAGAGTTCTAAGTTGAGCATATTATAATTTTTAAGAATTTCATCACTAATATCGGGTAATCCATTTTAGTTAAACGTTAGCTCGATTCAATTATACTAGAACCCAGTTTACATCTTTGGATCACAGTACTTTTTTACCAATTTTGCGTCCTTCTTCCAACCAGCTTAATGAAATATCTGGAACGTCCCTAAAGTAGATACAAAATAGAATTGCCTGCGACCATCATTATGACAAACCAGTAATTTTAAATCAGAATAAACCTCTAAATTAAAGTATTTCGGACCAATAACATCATTCGACCAAAATCGGTTACCGCTATTAGATAATACGAGAACGAGATTAAAAATAATTCGATGGGGGATGGAAGACGCTAGTAATACTAACTTGTAACACTGCAGGTTTATCGTAACCAATTAGTTTCACTATTGGGAAACCGTTTCCAGAATTATCTTTCACTGCTCCTCGGCTCCCTTCAGTCTGATATCTGAAATGAAGTTTTATTTTAGTATAGTGAATACAAATTTTATATATATATATAAAACATTTATTTTTTATTTTAGTACGGCAACATGACAGCACTATGCCTAATGGTAAGCATAGTACAATACAAAAACAATGGTGACCACCGAGTGACACACTATCCATCGCCGGTCGCCGCTGTCATGCCGGCCTGCGAAAACCTAGATATGCACAGGCTGATCCCGAAACGCGACCCGCAGAAACGAATCACTATGACGGGCTTTTTCACCATATACATGGTGGTTGCGACCCAGTCGGGCTGTAAAACCCTACCACCCCGCTTTCACCATTGCCTCGTTTGTTATTCAGCAGGGTGCACGACGTGCAGGTGAGGTTGGCCTGTAACTACTTGTATTGCATATATGAATTGAAGCAAACTGCAATATATCTTTATCTATATATAAATAGGCAGCGGGGAAGCTGTTAAGAACATCTCCCTCATCTGTTTCTCAGCCAATTTTCTTCATTATTTTTATTTCTTTTGTAGCTATTAACGAGCTTCAGCTTAGGAAGTTCGACCGCTAGTTGCATAATATAATATAATAAAATAATTCAAGTATTAGCACACCTCGCTCTATGTTGTGTCTCCGGCTGACACAGAATCTGCAATTCAACAGTTCCATCTCTTGATTTACTGGTGAGTGGTGCCGCTAGTCCTGGCGTACCGGACATAGCTGCTAGCGCTCTTCTTCTTGCCATCGCTTGTGCTAGCTTCCCACCGTATTTTCCTTGTAATTTGCCTCCAAGTTTTCCTCCGGCCCCAGTAAGTTTACCTCCCACTGGATATTTGTTGGCGAGTTTTCCACCGCCACCCAACTTTCCATGTGATCTATATGGATCTTGAAATCTCTTGCCTGGCGATTCAATTATATTTGGACTAGATATACTGCAACCGGCCCTTATTCTGAAAAAGTTATCACATGTTACTACTACTTATGAAATAAAAAAAGTAAAAGCTAAACAAAATATTTTCAATATAATTAAAAAAATTGGTTATGTATATTCAAGTATTGTACAGTTATGTTAATGACAGTAAGTATTTATAGTTACAGACATATTAATACCAACTAAAATTATTTATATGTTGCATGTATTGCCTCGCAATATACACCAGTTCCATTATCTATATATTAATACGTGAAGCCTAACCTTTGTATCCCTTTTTTAACGGAATTGGGCGAACGAATGAACGTGAATCATGGCATAGTTAAAGTTTATATGGAGGAGAAGTGCAGAAAGCTATTTATTTTATATAAAATGCATTAGAAGTACATTAAATTAAGTAAAATATGCATTACTCACACTACTGCTTCAATTTTACACAACATATACACACATGTAAATAAAAAAGACATTTTGTCATCTGTCAATAAAGGACTTCAAAAAAGGTTGTGAAGGAGGTTGCTATGCTAAACTGTATGTATTATTTTACTCTTACGTTCCAATTACCCTTTTTCATTCTACATTCAACTTTAAAAAATCAATGAACTATGGTCGAATGTCGACCACTGGGCGCCCACTAGTACATATAGATCAGTAAGTAGTAAACAAATACTTTAAGTAGTAAACAGTTAATTTCTAGAAATATATTCGATAAATTTACCTTTACGCAAATGTACGTATTAGATAAATAAGTTAGTGTAAATATTACCACTGTCCGTGGTAATACGCAGTAATTACATGCAGTGAACATGCAAGCTTTAAAGTATTAACGCATATGATGGTGCAAATATTACGTCGATTTTAATAGTGTCATTTTAAGAAAATCCATTAAAACCTTATTCTTTCCTCGCACAACATCATACCCTGGACAGCAGTACCGTTGATGAATATTTTAGAAATAATTGTTGATAGAATATGTGAAACAAGGTGCTTTAGAAAATTATACCCGAATTTTGGATTTGTTTCATATAATATCAAATAGAGTTAATTGAGTCCATAATTCGTATTGTGTAGATGTTACAAATTGGCACGTACAGAGGGATCGTGGGTAACGGCGCGGTCGCATTCGAGGAGGACGGAGCGTCAGACGCAGCGGCTGTGGATGCGGGTACGGGCGCGTTCGGTGACGCGAATGCGTACGCATCGTTAGCGTTGTCGCACTCTACCTTTACAGCCATGTCGTTCTCGGCGCGCATCCTTTTCGACTCCGGGTGTTCCCAATCCTCCAGCGTGTCTGATAATCTGTACCATCCCATAGCGTAAAATTAATATTGTACGAAGTAAGTTCTCCACTCATTATTTTTACTGAGAAATATTACTCACATAGAATAATGTATTATTTCGATTACATTCCCGTCTTAACTTATATTTTTCCCGAGATGTGCAATTATCGTTTAAAAGATAGGAAAAGACGGGACAGTTTATATTCATCCAAAAGTTAATGATTAATGCTTATATGAATAATCGAAAAACTGAAGTGATTGTAATGTATAATATTTAAAATTCTGTCACAATAAAAAGATATCGAAAATTCCCGTTTGTTATTCCATTTACAATTTTTATGATATCTAATGTGGTCTTGGGATGATAAAGTTTTGGATGGGACCACCAAGAGCATATTTATCTGACGAGTGTTTAATGTAATATAATCTTAAAAATAATACATGACAGATTTTAGAACAGACCGACAAATATATACATTTTTATAATTACGCTGAACACTGTCAATTTAAGAATAGTATGATGTGTCAAAGATACCCGCAGTGTACATGGCGGAAATTATAGTAACACGTCTTACTATATATAGTCCATCAACAGTACGTGAGAGAATCCTATGGGGAAACTTTATTCTAATACCTACACCCAAATAGGTATTTACAATCATAATGACATTTCTGGTTAATATACTTATGAAACATGCAAAACTGTATTAATGATTACAATATATAAAACATATTGCATTGAAATAAACAAAAAGCAACATCAAAGTGTACCAAGGCCACAGCTGTAATCAGTACCTGAAGTTTCGGGTATAAAATACAATTAAGTATACAAATTACTATATTATAAATTGGTTTACCAAAGTTTGGACAGTCTACTAAGATTAGAAGTTTTTATTTGTTTTTATATAAAGTCCATTCTTGAAAGACCTTGTTAATTTGCAATGTAACGTTAAAATAAAGTTTAATGGAAATCAGACATTTTCTTTTGAGAGATAGAAAAGCATACCGTATTCCTGATATACATAATATACTGTTATCATTTTATAAATTAGCAAATAATAGCTACATTAGGTACGCAGACATATTTTATACACTCGGTTTTACAAGATTATGATATTGTCCGCCTGTCTGGTGGTGTTCGTATAACCGAATGCTATCTATAATTAATGTTGCCACTAAAATAAAAACAGGTTGCTAAATGACCGCATTAAGTGCGATGAGTAAATTAAATTTTTAATTATATAACTTGTATTCTACGCATTTCTTGCAACGTTTGAGGTTGTTATAAATTCTAATTAATATTATAAAAACGATTCTGTGTATGTTTGTAACGCTCTCACGCCTTAACTAATCAACCGAATATGGTAAAATATTATACAAGTTGTCAGGGGTACAGAAAAGGACAGGGTAGTTTTCAACTACTAAAACAGTACTGTACACGACGGATAGGTTAATTTTTTTAAATATTATTGGTGGCAAACGAACAGGCAGGTCACGTGATGGTAAGTGATCACCGCCGTCCATAGACACTAACAACACCAGAGGGGTCGCAAGTGCGCTGCCGGCCTTTTAAAGGATGTAGTCCTCTGGCGCTCTCACTGACCGAACGAAATGCAACAATGCAAACGTCGGTGTTTCCGTGGGTCGGGTGGTAGTACCCCGGGCGAGCCGACCCATTCATGATGAAACCTGTAATAGCTTCAGCGTGGCTCTACTACCTACAAAATAAAATCTACAATAGGACGAGCGAAGCCGCGTGGAAAAGGTAGTGCTTAATCATTTTTGCGAGAATACCAAATAGGAGTTGATTATTTATATCCCTATTTTAGCAACATTATTAAATAGTAATTGATTCTTTTACTTACAATTATTAAAAACTAGCTTTTGTTCGCGGCTCTGCTGTGTAAATTTGGTCCATCCTTTGGGAGCAATACATTTTTTCTAGAGTAAAAGTACCTTCCTTTTCTATAGCCGTAGCAACGTGTATACAAAATTATTATGATGATCAATTGAATAGTTAACGTGTGAAAGAAAGCATAAACAACAGACAAACTCATTTTCGCATTTATATAATTAAATCAGTAACGGTTAAAATATAAATTCGCCGAAGTTGTTTTACGAAATCGTCCCGAAGTATAAGATTTGTTAATTTAAGTTATACGCTGCAAAAACGTAATAACCTAGATGACTGGACCCGATATCCGATAGCCTCGATACAGATTTTTGCCTCGTCATGCAAGTGTTTCGATTTGTCAATAACTAACTACGTAAAAATATTGTAATCTTTATATGTATACTAGTGATGTGACCGGCTTTTTTCATCAAACATCGATAGTATGTAAATGATATTCAAACAAGCTTTATATTTAATGCACGATACAAAAAAGATGTATTATAAGTTGTTAAAATATCTAGCTATTATAGTTTCATTAGACGGAAAACTCAATTTTACGGATGACTTTATATATATGCCTTTCGATAAATTGTAAGATTTTCTAAAACACTGATAATAGAAATCATATATTCTAATAATTTGAAAAGATATTTGCTAACGGCAACACGATTTCTTCGTGTAATTTAGACGCGAACTAAACGATTGTTATATAACATCTCCTTCGTTCGGAGCAATTATCAATAATTAAAGAATTTTATTTTGCCATAATACTGATCGTTTAAAGGTAACTTTAAAAAACTATAGTTTTAAATGTTTAATTCCTTTTATTATGTATAGTAGACTACTTACTAAATATATTATTACCCATGTATTAATCTCATTTGTTGATTAAAAATATGTTATTTATATTATTAAAATACATACATAATTAGAATTGTAAATGCGTTTCTATTAATTATTATTAATTTAAGCGATGAGCGTCAAGTAGAATAGTCGTGTGCGTAAAACAGATAAGATTGCGATATAAAACTGTTTACGATAGATCAATTGCATGACAGATAACAGAGAGACGTGTGCGTATGCGGATACAGGCGAATCTATACGTTTCGCTGACGGCGCAAACGCCCCCTTATCTAAAACTGAACGCGTGCGAAGGCCGAGTTGCCGTGAATTCACGTAAAACTTTCATTCTACGCATACTATCGGTCAGTTATCAGCTGGAAATGATATTTAATACATTTTAAAATTACGAGCATTGAATTTATTTTATTTTTCGTTATAACAACGTTTCGATGTCGCATTCTGTTTATCTATAATTTGTATAATATTATGGCTAGGAAATTGATAGAATAAAATATATTTTGTAGAACCATGGTGATAACAAAAAAGACGGACATGCGAACGGACAAGACAAAACAAAACACACATTCAGCTAGTTAAGAGCCCTGACATAGAAATAGCATTGTCATGTTTCGAGTATAAATTAAAATTCTGTTCATCACATTTTGTTAAGTTTATGTAATTGATTTATATTTAATCCTACGGTGATTACTATATATATTTTTCTTAATAATGGAGGTACATAATTTCTCTGGTTTGGTTGATATAAAGAAACGGTTACAACTACCAAAGAGATTGAGTTCCTGTTATTCAAACTTAAATAGATTTTTTTAATCTTTTCATGGTCTGGTACTGCTTAATTGCGCCTCTTTTTATAAATGCGATTAAGACGAAACGACGACACAAAAAATATTGGTTAGTTTTATTTATAGACATACAAGCGGCTTATAAATTACGATGCGTGATAAAAACATATAGCGTTGAGTTTTGTTTAGAATTCCCGTTGTCGATTTGAAATGGTAACAACCTCTAAGCTACGCAGTTATACACAAGCACGGACATAAGACGAAATTAAATATTACCTGTTAACAGCATCAGGGCCGAGACCACTGTCGTTACTGTTTTCGCATGGCTCCGGTGGCCTCAAAGAATGACTGTTAGTGTAATGTGTAAGTTTCCCAAATTTACCCAAATGTTTACCCGGATGGTGGGCAATTTTTCCTGTATGTGCCAGTTTACCAGCGTGTACCATCTTGCCCGAAAAAGGTATATTACTCGGATGTGCCCGTTTATGCGGCGCGCGCATCACTTTTCTGTGAACGCGAGGGCTCATCGTAGGTGCCGTCGACATAGTCATTTTCATGCCTGTCGACAAACAGAAAATGAAGATTAGTCGTACATATCAAGTTAAAATTAGTTAAATATCGTAGAAGAACGTACACGACGTTATGAGTTACAATAAGTAGTAATATCGGTTTCGCGAATATAAACTTCAACAACGTACTTCGTCTATAATATTAAATGCTCTTCTAATATTAAAACTGGTACTTCATAGGCGTTGCTTAAAATATAAAAATAAATAAGAATAAAACGTCATCTATATAGGAAGTCAGAAATATTGCAACTTCTTATTACGAAAATAATTATCAGAGTCGGATCCCGTAGTTCCTCAGATTATTTACTACCTTATTCTATAATATTATTATAGACTAGCTGACCCTTCGTTGGGCGGTAAACAATTTTACTTTATCAAGTTCTACAATTTTTCCCTAGATCTCTTTTTTTTTTCACGAACTGACTACGCTATTGACCTAGCAGGGTCTTCACAGCTTCACCGGACTATATCATCATATAACTCAATCATACATCTCTCTACGTTAAGGCAGCGTTCGTAAGAAACGTTTTCGTTCGACCGTTTTTTCTCAGACTTACTTTGCAAATCCGACTACCACAAAAGTCATTTTTCGGGTTATTATATAGCCTCCTCCTATTCACAAATAACGTGGATTTCCATTGGTAAAAGAATTTTTAAAATCCGTTTAGTAGATCCAGATATTATCCCCTACAACCTCACAAACTTTACCTTTTTATAATATTAAGTATAGATGTGTATTGTTTTTGTTTACCCCATATGCGTTCCTATAGTATTCATCCGATTGCGGCGAAACTTCCGAGACTAGACAAGTGGATATGTTCGTGGTACTGAACTTGTACAACTGATAGCGCATAAAGTCGTTTCAATAAACGAGTGTTCAGACGTAACATAAACAGATGATCGCGCTAATGAAGTAGCTGGAAATAGCTAGAGTAATTTATAAAAAAAAATCTAACCCTTTCGTGTGGTCATTACAATTAGAATACGATACAGTTATGATTACAAGAAAGGTAGTGCACGTTTGACTTTATAGACTGTGATACATTAAATAATCATTACACATAAGATTGTCAATAAAACATCGCGTAGAGCGACTACGGAAGCTGCAATAATTTTAATTCATTGCGTGGGGGTGAGTCACGACTCAAGAGGCATAGAGATCACAATCACTAATTTATAGCTTGGCACTTAATGTTCTAGTCGTAAAACGAGGCGCGACTTCGAATACATAAACACTGAGATTAGACGGATGGCTATGCTTATGTAGATTATATTTTATTACTGATAAAAAAAGTGTAGAATTGCCTACTGTGTTTTAATAATAAATAAAATCGCTAACGTGGAATTATGACACTTAACATATTTACTATTCTATCACTACATAATTTATAAAAAAAAGGCCTCTGCCACATCTGTCTGTCTGTTCGCAATAAAATCAAAAACTACTGAACCGATTTGCATGCGTTTTTCATCAGTAAATAAAGTGATTCAGGAGGAAAGTTTAGGTGTATAATTTGTCAAGGTTTTTATAATTATCAGGGCGGTAAAACTTCCGCCGGGCCCGCCAGTATAATATAAACGTAAATATTAAGTAAAAAACAATATTGAAAAATACCATGTGTATTTCAAAAATTATTCTGAGTATCAAGATACTATTCATTACCAATTCAAAGAATAAAACCTTTATATGTACGTATCGCAATAAATTAATAATAAATGGTAATGAACGCAGTTTAATTTGCTCACACTAATTGTATATTTTTATGACAGAAACAAGGACGCTGACGTTCTTGGTTATAACCGAGTATGTATACCTTTTTATTATTTAAATGCTATATAAAACAATTTGTCTGTGAGTGAATATTAAACAATATTTATCAAGGAGTATATATGAATAGAAAGTATATTTCACAATAGAATAATATACTGAGAACTTTGTTATCTGTATAAACAGAAACGAATGTAATAAAATACATGTAGTTTATAATGTTAATTTAATGTATAAATATAAATCAGTTACAATTAATACACATGTACATATATGTTAAAGTATTAAGTTGATAATCTTTCGGTGATTTTAACCCCCCAACGTCTATAATATAAAATACATCATCTTGAACAGCCTACTCCCAAATAGAAGACATAGGAAATCAAATTATTTTTAAGATGGATTTTAATAAAGACACATAATTAACCATTATTTATTTTGTGGGCGTATTTTAAAAGACTATATTTTGCTATACTGAATACCGTACAGTTAAGTCGAATTCTCGGAAAATGCGTCTTTATTTCTCATAAGAAATATGCGATCAAATCCGGTATGACAATATTACTTATGTATATTAAGTATGTAATTATCTTATGTATTTTTTTTTAATTATATAAGAATTTTTATAAGTACTTCTAATACTTATAACTTGCTCCTTACTTCCTTTATCGCGTTAACCTATAAAGTAAGACAATATTGAATCCCTTACACTCCACGTCTGTTTGTTTACATAAATATTGATGGCTCACTTATATGTATATACTATTATTTTCTTATTTTTGGACGTATCCATTTCCTTTCTATGCAATAATAGTAATGATGAGTTCGATATTTATTATTCTTTCACAGTAGGCAGGAAATAATAAACGCGTTGTAAAATCTGACCTTGCAGACATCACAGATCTTAATCTGAACTGTGTTTAATATTCTTTTTGGATTTTTCAATACAAGATGCCGATCATCTTTAATTCAAAAGTTAGACAGTTCTAGTTTTGTTATGGCCATAACAAAAATAATTGTAGTAAGTGTTAGTTACTAAATAAACAAGTAAGTAAATCTTCTTTATATAACCAAATCCAGTGTCATGAATGCCATGATATTTGTCCACGATGAACTCCGAAACTACTCAATCGATCTTCATGCAAGTTGTCATCTATGCATAATTTGGTCCGACTTGAGAGATAACATTTATATTTTGATTAATGGCCCCAATATTTTTAAATTACAAATTAAATTATTGTCAATGATGTTTATTGTTATTAATTGTAAGTTTCAACAGTCTCGAAGAGATGGCGCTTTAAATTAGTTTATTAACAGAAAACTGTAGGGCCGACTGCTATAGATATCCAATAGATGGCACCACCTTTTAATATTGATTTTTTTTTAAATTCCAGTTTATTTTATGGTGCACGTGTTCTGTTAATAAATAACTTTAATTCAAGATGTAATATCTGTGCCACAGCTACACGTGGCCGTGTTAGCTAGTATATAAATATAAACACAGAAAACAACGGACAATAACTGTGGTAATCGAGTGGAGTAATAATGAGTCAGCTCGACCTCAACGGTGAAAACTCAAGTATCTTATAATTACAGTTGATTAACTGACTGTTTTCATTGAACTAACGCTATTAGCCTCGAAGACCTTAATATCTTTATGGGGATTGTTGGTGACCGCAGAAGATTCTCACTCAAAATAGCAACTAGTGTGAGGATACCAAAGTTCGGCTTGAGCTGTTATCGTGTCGTGCCACGAATTGAAAAAACAATCAATTTCACTTAATTAAATATAAACAGTATATAAATATGCGTATATGTATTTAGTTCACCTGACAATTTTCATAGACTCCAAGATAAGAAAAAACAAGACCCCTTACAGAACCTACTGTGCGAGTGTGCATATATGAAATTGGATGTTGTCTGTTTTGTAAGCTAGAGAATTGTTGTGTCATTGTATCGCGCACTCGATGGTTCCTTTATGAAAAATCAGAACTATTAATAAATTATATGCAACCACGTGCTATAGTTTTACTGATTTTTTAATACCTACAAAGTTGAAGTGCGACTGAAGCCCGGGAACGTTTTCAAAAGGTACTATACATTTAAATAATCAACCAATGGTCCATCCTGGAATCCTCTTTTTTGTTAGCACATCAGTAACGGCGGTTATAGATCACATTAACACAACATTGTTATAACAAATAATAAATAAATAAATATATAATAAATAAAGTCTCATCATGATGCCATGAAGTTTTGGTTCATTGCAGGATTTGAACCAACGTCGATTGAGGAGTTGCTCGAACACGCTGCCATCGAGTCATCGTCACTTCAAATTTAATTTAGTAGTGTAAAGTTAGAGTATATATGGGCGTACCACGCCAAATCGGATAGTTTGAAAAAGTATTTTTTTAATTTACTCAATTTTGTGTGGTATGTTTTAGTACCCATCAAAATAACACTCCAGGTAAAATTTGAGATATTTTGATTAATCTTTCAAAATAGATTGAATAAAATGAATGTTCAGCTTTCGTTTTTTGGACACAATATTATTAAAAATGACTCAAACTGGAGCTTCTTTTTTGTTTTACCTTTATAGAACTAGTAATTAGTTAATTTCCGCTTGCTTCGTTGGGCTTTTTTTGGGTAAAAGGTCAATCAGACCCAAAAACTCGAGTCTGGGACCGTCTAGGCAAAATTTCGTATAAAAAAATCATAGATATGCTCTGTAGTATTGACGTGATTTGAGCCTCAAAAGAACTGTATTTTCATTATATATAGATAGAAGAACATAGAAATAGCTTCTAAAAAAACGAGAAGAAATTGATTGCAAACCTTATTATAATTTAACTTTTTTTTATAATCACAAATTATTTCTATTTCTTCGAACTAAAAAAACTGAAAATTCTCACATAACCCACCAAAGACGTTATAAATTCGAATTTAAATCAGTAGAATTCAAATGCATTCCTGATTCAAGGAACGAATCGTGTCTAAAGAAGCGACCGGTCGACATATATTTTTTGTAAACAATTTACAGACGACGTTCTTTACGAATTATATAAAATAATTCAGAATTATTAATAAACGATTCGCATTTAAAATAAAACATTCACCTGTACAAAGTTCTAAAATTAAATGCCCTTGAGGTTGTATCGAACTGGTTTTACATGTTATGTATTAAAATATATTTTCAAGTTTTTATCATCTCAATTAATTAAGGGAATGAAGCCGTAAATCATCTTCACATACAATACAAAGCATTTATTTACAAACATAACTGTGACAAGTATCTAAGACATTACGCAATGTAATGAGGAGGCAGGTAATGTAATGCTTAAATATTCAATAGGTAAATAAAAAGGAAATCGAAATACGATCGTGAAGATAAAAATATTTAAATTTTATTAGTGATCCGCTCTACGATATGGTTTTATATTCTATCGTCATAGTTCAATTATGCTATCGTAATGAAAATTGTATACTTATATATAACTTTATGTTTGTGTTGGTACTTAGTACACACTCTTATATAGATATAATATTGTACTTTACTATAACATTAGAAAGTCGCGCGTAGTCGCATCGGATTATGATTCTCAAAAAACAGGTATGCCATGAAGACCCCATAGACCATCAATTGCGACGTCGAAAATTGACCTGGATCGGCCACACTTTGCGAAGGGACAACAGCCACATTTGCTAATCAGGCATTGATTGATAGATTCAGAGCTTAGTTATCTAAATAATACTTTAAATAAAATTTCCGACTGGTTTGCGTTAAATAATCTATTGCTTAATGCCAACAAAACAAAATATATAAGATTTACCTTGCCTAATGTTCGGTTTACTAATAGTAGAATCGAGATCGATGGGAATCTAGTAGGCTTAGTTGACGATACTGTGTTCTTGGGTATTACACATGATTCAAAGTTACAATGGGGTCCTCACGTAAAAAAATTGGCGGGAAGACTAAGTTCTGCTGCATTCGCAGTTAGAAAGATTCGCCAGCTAACAGATATTGCCACTGCTAGGATTGTCTACTTCGCTTACTTCCACAGCTTAATGTCTTATGGTATTTTGTTGTGGGGTACAGCAGCTGAGGTGGACACCATATTCCTATTACAAAAACGAGCAGTTCGAGCAATTTATAATATGAGGCCTCGCGAATCATTAAAGACTAAGTTTCAGGAATTCGGTATCTTAACTCTGCCCTCCCAATATATTCTAGATAATTTAATGTATGTCCGCAAAAATTCAGATATGTTGGATCTAGTAAAAGACCAGCATAATTTAAATACTAGAAACAGCAACAAATTGGTCATTCCATGCTTCAGGCTCACTAAATCCAAAAACAGTTTTTTAGGTAATAGTGTTAAGTTTTATAATAAAGTCCCAAAACACATTACCGATTTGCCTGATAGTGAGTTCAAGAACCATGTCAAGCGGGTTTTAATATCTAAAGGCTATTATAGGGTGGATCAATACGTGAATGATTGTGACGTCTGGAAATGACGCCCCTCTCTGTGCATCCACTAATAACGAATGTGAATATTTATATTACTATAGAAATATATGACATGAAAAAATAAACCAGATCGAGTTTCTTGCCGGTTCTTCTCGATGACTGGGCTGTTTTCCGAACCGGTAGTAGCTTTGACGTTCATAAGCGCCTTCTCAGGGCCTAAATTGAATAAAGGATATTTTGAAAAAAAAAAAATTGGACTGGAATCCCCAAGGCAGGCGGAAACGTGGTCGTCCTAGACAGACCTGGCGAAGATCTGTACTCGCAGATCGAAATGGAGAAGCATTGTGTCTGCCCTTTGCCCTGACAGTTTGGGGACATAGGATCCTAAGAGGGAGAGAGAGAGAGATCTATTAGAGAAACGGGGTGGTAAGGTGTCTGTATCCGACCTAATGGCAATCAATCACTATGAAACTAGTGATAAACTCGTCACAGGCATTCTGTTTTGGCTTATAACAATTCGAAATCGGCAGTTTATTGTGATGTATAAGTTGACGGGTCTAGACCGCGTTAAAAACTTACTTTGATTGCTGGACGGTTTCGGCCGGGTTATTCAAGCTGCGGTCACGAGACAACTTGAATTGCGGTGTCATCGTTAGCGAGAGCGTTTTCTATCATCTACCCTCATATGATCATCGTCACTTGGTATATTCCGACACACTTCACTCACTGTATCAAATCCGACGCCTGTCGACCGTATACGAAGTTTGATTTCATTCTAAACCCGTCAAAATATACATCATTATGTGTACAGAACGCGAAAATTAAAAATAAAACAGTGTTATAACCAGTCGTCGAGAGGCTTGCGGGCCGGTTGGTTGACTTTGATTTTGGATTGCACTGCTTACTATTAAAGTCAGTGTAGTGGTGTTGTCGTTACCCGATAACATGAAATCTATCTTTCATAAATTAAGTAATTTGTCCAAAGAAACTTCAACATAGGTGGTTAAAGAAAATATGATGAAGAATTAAAATACTGAATCAATTAGTATAATTGTCCAATAAATTAGTATTGTGTGCAGATGGGTACATAAATGCACATAATAAGATATCAAATATAGAGCCGAGTTCGTTACCCTGATTGACAGTGAGGCTCGACCCGACTTATCATCGGTTATCGGTCGTCATCCTATCGATACAGTAAAAGTCCACTATCCCACCTGTTTGTCCATCAAACAGGATAAAAGTAAATTATTCTAGTACCGACTAGAATTAAAAATAATGACCACTATATGTACACAGTATTTATGTGCATACATGGCAAGAAAACAACATAGTGAATTTTACAAGCCACATTCTTGGTGCAGTGTTTTCAAAGTAATCGATGAAACTTTTTTGTGAGCGCCTGTCGTTTGCAAGGGATTAGTAGAGGGATCTAAGAACTTTGGAGTGTGTTAAGGCAATCTAGGCGACTCTTGCAGATTAAAAATGGCAAGTAATAATATCTTCCTAATTTAAACACAATTTAATTTTTTAGGCCTCTTTATTCTCAAAAAGAGGGTGGTGATCTTCCAAAACAAAAAAACAAAAGAGGAATTTAAAATTAACCTAATGTCAACTATGATATGAATAAGTAAGTATTATTGTTAAAGCAGCTTCCGTTAGTACAGTGACATTTATGAAATATTTATCGCTTCACACATAACATAAAGAATAAATATTACGCAATCCCATTTTCATAGTTCAATTGGAACGAAAACGATAAAATAAACACCTATAGTTCGGAACGTTGCGTCGCGTCGTATCATTTGAATCCATCGTGGCAGTCCACGTGACACATTACAATTTTAAATTCATCTGAATCGTAACTCATGTTTGATAAACGTAACACAGTAGGCTAACTACGAACGCTTACATAAGATTCGATTAAAATAATGGGAATGCTTAATTGAAATTGACACGAATGCCAGCATTGTTGAAATTGACAGACTCAAATAAGTCAAAGAAAGGATAATAAGGCATCCTATTTATTTTCTTTTGAAAATGAGTCTTTATTGATAGAAAAACTTTTGATAAAACATTACATTTTTAGGATCGCAGTAGTCCTACAGTTTCTTTCGTGAATAAAACATTTTATTTAAATGGTTTTTTTTAGTAAATCGTTTAAGAATCAGAATACATTATTGTTGTCACAAATACTGTGATGTAATAGCTACTTGTGGATAATAAAACACAATCAATATAGGTTAAACAAAATTGAATACATCGTGCAAATTTATGTACATAATGGAAATTATAAAAACTATTCTAGAAAACCATTAGCTGTGCCCGCAACTCGGTCCGCGTGGAACCAAATGTAAAAAAAAAACAATGACTAATAAAATCTTCTGAATGTATTAAGTTAATTTACTTATCTACTTTTCTCTCGTACTTGAGTCGCGTCGTCATTAAAACTACAATAACTTTTAATAGAGTGGACCGATTTTAATGAACCAAAGACTACGTTAATCTGGAGGATATGCTTTATGATTTTCTTAAAGTACTTTAGCAGTGACGCGTGTTCATACAAACAGACATTTCTAAAAATGATTAAAATGTATTTTATTACTTATTCGGAAGACACCTGCAACAATTTTTTTCACGATAATCGAAAAAGTTTAGACACTTTAGATTTACATTCTTATATGTTTAGAAGATGTATACATTAAACTGATAAGTAAAAAGCTTTTTTGTGTTAGAATATATTTATTTAAAAAAGTTAGATTATTATACCTATTATTGTTATTTTATCGTAAGCAAGAATGAAGAATCATAAAAATGTGAGATACTATATATATTATTAATTATTATGTAATTTTAGAAATAATTTGAATAATTGAAATAATTTGAATCGAAATCTCTGAAGTAATACAATCTAATATTTTGTAAAACGTCTCTATCAGATATATTTACATACATTTGCAAAGGAACGCATACAATTAAAATATTTATTAGATTCCATTACTTAATAGTGAAAAATAACGAAAACTCCAACCGTTCGGTTCGTGGAAAATCAGTCATCAAGGCGACGTAAAAGTTATATAAGATATCTAGGTTAAAAATGTACTGTGCATATTGAGTTTTCTTTAAGTTTGATAGAATATAGTACGTATAACCATGGAATATATAACTGAGAATAAAGTAAGTATAGAAATTGATAAGACTGGAGTTTGAAAAATTAATACTTTTTAAGAGTGAGACGAATGTAAAATATTGTCTGCTAATTCGATATCTGGTATAATCTAGGACAGCAAACAATCTTTCACTCAAATCTCCGACTTTCTATAACAAAATAATTATTTTACGTTAACGTCTAGAGGCTGGTAGACCTAGTTCACGGAATTTGATATAATATGTAAAAATTGACATCATTTTAAACGACTGTAAAAACATAAATATCGCTCTGATGAAAGTAAGCAAGCTAAAATAAACGATGTTTTTAATACAAAAGGAATAGTTTCCGAATGTGTATTTATTTATTTTTAATTTTTTTTCATATTATTGGAGGCAAACGGACAGGTGGGTCACCTGATGTTAAGTGATAACCACCGTCCATAGACACTTGCAACACCAGGGGAGTCGCAAGTGCATTGCCAACCTGTCTTGAGGGAGAGGGGGAGTAGGGGAAGGGGGAGGGGAAGGGAGGTGAGCCTCCGGTGCTCTCACTGACCGAACGAAACGCAACAATGCAAGCACAGTTACTTCACGTCGGTTTTCTATGAGAGGGTGGAACTACCCCGGTCGAGCCGACCCATTCATGCTGAAACCAGTAATAATAGCTTCAGCGTGGCTCTACGACCTACAAAAATGATACAATTTCTGTAATTCTATATTTTCGTTTAGGCTATGTTTTATTTTTGTTATACTTCGTACAGCAATTACGCGTATGTGTACTACACTAATTACATAGTATAAAACAAAGTCCTATGCCGCGTCTGTCTGTCTGTCTGTTCGCGATGAACTCAAAAACTACTAAACGGATTTTTATGCGGTTTTCATCAGTAGATAAAGTGATTGATGAGGAAGGTTGAGGTATATAATTTGTCAAGGTTTTCTATTATCAGGAAGGGACAACGTCCGCCGGGACCGCTAGTAGTGTAGAAATATAATTTATGACTTACAATTACATTAATATACATATAGTGAATCCACACAGAAAAACTTCGAAACTATTACCGTAACAAACAACGAAATATGACAAACTACATTTTGCTGTCAAAATATAAATGTTCAACTGACATATTCATTGTCCTTGTTTTACACGCAACGCGAAATAGCGTGGCCCGTGTTATATAAAATTCAACCTGAATTTGTAACATATACGCTTTACATTTAAATAATTCTATTCTATTTTTTTTTGTTTCATTTATGGATGTCATAATGTTAACCTTGGAATATGTTTTCTTGAATATTGTACTAGAAGCTAATAGTGTTTTTTTTTTTGTTTTCCAAATATTACATTCCTCGCCCATAATTGCGCAGAACACTAATTTATTATATTAATACGTATTCAATGATATAACTATATAGGTATGTCATAAGTGCTTAGACAGCGCCTTGTTAAAACTTGGCTAGGCTTATTTTTGACCTGCGAGGAAGTCGTCTCGCAGAAGGAGTCGGCGGAGATAGTGAGTAGGCGGCGTGAGTAGGATCCTCAAAGTGACACTCAACGGAGGACAGGCAGGAGGAGGCGGCAGTTTGACCGCTTCCTCCCACCGTAGCCGGACCTAGGGAAGATGGGTCGGGGGGCCCATCTTCCCATTGCACTGGTCCGGCGGACGGAGGTCACGGCCGGTGTGTACCCGGCTGTCTCCTAACAAGACGAGGCCCGGCGGCGGCGATTTCGCTGCTGGGCCAACCGCTGGGGCGGCACGATGAAGTCTATTTTTTTTTTTTTTTTTTTTTTTTTTTTTATCGTAGCACGGCAAAGTGACTTTTCTGTGCCTGATGGTGAGCACAGTATCATCTAAAAACAATGGCGACCACCGAGAGACACACTATCCCTCACCGGTCGCCGCTGTCATGCCGGCTTGCATAAATGTCTCTTCACGTTACGCTTGAAGGACCCCATATTATAGGAAGGAGGGAACACACTGGCCGGGAGATTGTTCCACAGCTTGACGGTACGGCAGAGATAAGAAGTTGCGAACTTTTTAGTTCGTGCCCAGATAGGATTTACCGTAAAACTATGGCTCCGGAGCCCAGCACGCGTGGTTCGGGTATGAAAAGGAGAGGAAGGTATTAAATTGAATAGCTCTTCAGAACACTCGCCATGATACAGACGGTAGAACACGCTCAGAGAGGCAATGTCTCTGCGCAACTGAAGCGGCTCTATAAATTGTGTAATGTCTGAATCATTAACAATGCGGACAGCCCGTCTCTGCAACCTGTCCAGGGTATCTAGTAGGTATTTGGCGGAACCGTCCCAGAGGTGCGAACAATACTCCACGCAAGGCCGAACTTGTGCCTTATAAAGGAGGTATAGCTGATCTGGCGTGAAAAACCGTCGCACCCTGTTCAGGATTCCGAGTCTCCGAGATGCAGTGGAGATGACGCTCCCGATGTAATCCCTGAGATTGAGGTCGCTGCGAATATCTATACCTAAGATATTGAGGCTGTCTCGCATTGCGAGCGAGACGTTCTGGAGAGCACCTGTGTTTTGTTAGCATTAAACTCGACCAAATTGCTTGCTCCCCATGTTGATATGAGATGCAAGGACCGGTCGAGTTCAATCACAAGATCCTGCCGTCTCTTTTCTGTTTCCCCCCGACTGCAAGAAGGCTTGCTGTAATAGCACCCATGGATGGTGCTGTCATCTGCATAACAATGAATATGGCCTAAAGGCAACATATCATTGATATGCAGAAGAAACAGAGTAGGTGAAAGTACAGAGCCTTGGGGGACTCCAGCATTTACTGACATGAGCTGCGAATCACATCCATCGACAAGGACACGAATTCTGCGCTCATGTAGAAAGCCAGAGATCCATCTGCATAAATTGTCGGGGAGACCGTATGCCGGAAGCTTGGACAGAAGACCACGGTGCCAGACCCTATCAAAGGCTTTGGCAACATCGAGACTGATTGCCAAGGCCTCGCCGTGCTTGTCAATTGCCTCCCCCCAGCGGTGTAGTGCGTAGGCCAGAAGATCACCCGTTGATCGGTTTTGGCGAAAGCCATATTGCCGATCATTAATCAACGAGTGATCCTCGAGATAGCGGACAAGCTGGGTGTTGATGATCCGCTCCATTAACTTGCACAGCACTGAGGTTACGGCAATTGGGCGATAGTTATTGGGATCAGACCGATCCCCCTTCTTGGGAATCGGTTGCACGTTGGCCTCCCTCCAAGCCCAAGGCACGATACCAGAAAGATAAGACAGGCGGTATAGGCGCGTAAGTACTGGAGCCAACTCGGCTGCACATTTTTTTAGTACAACCGCTGGGATACCGTCCGGACCACTTGCCTTTCGGACATCGAGCGATCGCAGTTGTTTAAGAATGTCACGCTGCCTGAACTTTAATTCAGACATAGTGACACCGCAGCAAGGAATAGTGGGCGGTTGCGCTTTTCGATCGTCGAGCCGAGAATTAGCCGCAAAGAGATTAGCTAATAATGTAGCTTTCTCCTGCGGTTCGTAGGCCAGTGACCCATCAGAGTACCTCAACGGTGGCATTGTTGGATGACAAAAATTGGCTTGCACAGCTTTGGCCAGACTCCAGTAGCCTCGACTATTAGTCGGATGACTTACGAGTTCTAGACCTAAGCGTGCAACGCGCTGGGCATCCGCTCTAGTGTATGCCCTCTTACAGGCTTTGGTGGCAGAGTTATAGGCTGATTTGAGGAAGCTGGTATTAGGATCCTTATTTGCGCGACCCTTGATCCATTCGCGATACGCGGCTTGCTTTTTGCTAACTGCATCGGCGCACTCGCGATTGTACCAAGGGCGTCCTTTGCGATTACCGACGATCACGGAGGAAGGAATATAATATTCCATTGCAACTGCAATCTCGTCGGCAATCGCATCAGCAATCGCTGAAGGGTCCTTCCCGTCAAAACAGCGTTGCCGCCAAGGAATGGAAGCGAAATAATCCCGCATTCCATCCCAATCTGCTGACGAATAGTGCCACACCTTGCGCTTAATTCTTACGCTGGGTGGAGGTGGAGCGCGTGGCACAGACGATATAACGAGGCAGTGATCCGATTTGCCCAGGGGGGCATCGACTGACACATCATACCCAGTTGGATGGCTCGTCAACAGAAGGTCCAGCAATGAGGGCGCATGACCTGTGACATCCGGAATTCGGGTGTGCTGGATTACTAATTGTGTCAGGTCATGTGTTAAGGCGAATGCATGAGCAGTACGTCCTGCATGGTCCGTCCTGGAGGAACCCAACCACATAAATAGAGATCTATAGAGATCTCGTGCCGCCCCAACTATAGCGGCAGACGTAAACCGTGGGGTTTTAGTCCGTGCGAGTCGGACATAACCCGAGAGGGTGGAGTATCCATAAGGGATTTCCCCACGTTAAAAAAAAGGCTTATTTTTGACGACTGTCCCGTCAATCCGCCCGTATCTAAGCAACATATAACTATTTCTTTTTCACCACCGATATTGAGAATATACCACCTTACTTCCACATTTTATCTAAGACAGTGTGGGGCTACAATATTACTTTACGTATGTGTGCGTTATCGTGCCATTTATTTTGACAAAATGCCATGTAGGTAACGTATCTTTAGTTATAATATAATTGATTATATTATATGTATATAACATACAGACAACTTACGAATAACTAAATGCCAATTTTAGATTACTATAATAATATTACAACTTTGTTTTATATTAAGCTCTTGAGAATATTAAGCGAAAGTTTAAACACTATCGGATATATTCAGATCGACAAATCCTCAACCATTCGTACCTGTGTTGAATAATTGAAATAAGTTGATTCTTAACCGCTGATATAGCTATCACACTCATCTCGCAAACCAGTCGAAACCATAGACAAAATTTATAGTTAAAATCAAAGTTCTATGTGAATATTGAATAACACTGGAAACTACATACATACTTTATCATTTCGATCGTCGCATACATTCGTAACGACTTGTCTCTATATCACTAAACCTGCGCTCCATATGACGGACCTTGGTCGTTCCGTGACCTAGTTCCAGTCAATATTGTTTACACGCGTCTTCTACACCGGCTAATGTGATCATTCGGTTGTTTACCTTTTGTTATGTTTCATCGGTAATAAAGATGACAAGAAAGGTGATGAACTCGAATGAATAAATACCATTATAAAATTCTTAGTTATCGACAAGCGAATGGGAAATGAGCGGGACTTTCGTAAGGCTTTTGTAAATTAAAAAAAAAATAGCCACTATGTTTGACCACTCTTTACAAATTGCAATACACAATAAGTTAAGAAAAACATGTAACAGTCAAGAAAAAAAAAGTAGTCTATAAAAACGATCATTATAATGTAATAGTATGACGTACATGTGAAATCCCACATATACAGGGTGTAAGAAAAAAGGTGTAGCTTCAAGGTCTTTTTAGCTCGATTTTTATGAGGTAAAAAAAGAAACTGTATCGAGTGTACTAGTAAAGTCGATATTGCGAACCGAGTCCGCACAACCGCAACATAATGGCGTATGTATGTAGCCACGTTTAATTTAGCACTATAGCGACGTAATACAATTACATTACTCATTCAAACTTATTATACGCTTACATTATTTTTTATGCTTTTGTATATGATTGTATATTCAAATGTCCGGTGTAAAACTCGACGGTGAGGAAAATAACTCCGGTACATTACTTTATTCCGGAGAAATCTTATGAGAATCATTAACCTGAATGTAAAGTATATTAAAGAAACATTACATAAAATGAATATAAACCTATTTTGTATTTACTTTTAATTCTGTGCCAGCAGGTAGCGTGATAATGATGATGCAGTCCGTTATTTGTATTTAAAAGCAGTTTCTTTAAATTCCTTGAAGATAAACTGTTATTTTTTTAAAATAATTATATGGCGTGTGTGTAAATGAGTATAATGAAAATACCAGTTCACAAATGAATTCAGAAATCATTGTATTACACATTATAAGCATGATTGGATTGTGATCGGAACGCCATGACAGACCGTGATGACGTCAATAAGAGCTTTGCATATCGTTCGTTTTACAAGTTTAATAGTCATAAAAGTTATAGTATACTATAACTAGTTTCTCGTATTCATAACCAATAAAAAATTGTACGTAAGTATAGATAACATTAGGCAATTAAATCTATTTTTAATTCTTTTGTATATCTATACTAATAATAATATTATAAAGAGGTAAAGTTTGTGAGTTTGTGACGTTGTAGGGGCTAATCTCAGGAACTACTGGTCCGATTTGAAAAATTCTTTGAGTATTATATAACTCATTTATCGAGGAAGGTTATAGGCTATATATCACCACGCTAAGACCAATAGGAGCGGAGCACCAATGAAGAATATTTCAAAATCGGGGTTTTGTTTCCTCTTGAGAGCTTCCGCTACGTGTTGGGGTAGCCCAAAGTAACTATTTCGCGCGAACGAAGTCGCGGGCATTGGCTAGTATCAAATAATTTTACAGAAAATATTAATCTTCTAAGCCCATATCTATATTTCTTATTCTTATTTCTTATATCTATATAATTCTATATTTAATTGAAATATATGAGAGGAAAACGTTTGGATTAATCTGGTAAGATTTCAGTTCTATTCCCTAATCGTTCATCGTAAAAATCATCTATTACTATTACATAATAAATTTACAAAGGACTGCCGCACCATTGTGCGCGTAGCACTGAAAAACTGCTGAACAGATATTTCGATCTTTTTTTTTTGTTTTCCTCCTTGGACACTTCGTCCTTATGTAAAAAATATTACGATAGCTTCATTTAATACAACGAACGAACGAACGCTACGTGTTCTTATCGTGGACAAGTGATGCAAACGGGATGGTACTTTTTTTCCTTTGTAGATAAAACATATTGTTAAAATAGTAAACGAAGTCGCGAATATGGGGTACAATGATATTTGATTATATTTCGTACGTTAAATTAAATATTAAATATATATATATATATATCGAAACCTAACAACTGAATTGATCGCGTACATAATGAAAGTGCTGCATGTGTTGCTATACAATAATATAAAATATATTATAACTAATTAAAATACAAAATATAGGTATATTACGTTGATAATTATTATAGGTTTACTACCGTAAAAGAAAAACTAAAGTTCAAATATTATTATTTATACATTTTATAACAATTATACTCATATAAAGATATGAATTATAATATTTTTTTTATAATTAATCGGTGTTATTACAAAAAAGTTAAATACGTATTGAACCTTGGCTTTAAAAAGGTCTCATATTAAAAGCACCGCGGTCGCTGAATGTTCGCCATCTTGCTCTTTTGTGACGTTAGGTTAGACTTGTGAAAAATGATAACACGAACTTGCCTCGGGCGAGCGCGGTGTATTTATTACGAAACCTTTTTAAACCAAGTATTTAATACGTATTTAACTTTTTTGTAATAACAGGGCATTAGGTTTTAGCGTTTGACCGCAATCTTATTTGATGATCGATGTGATCTAAGACGGTAAACATCTCTAAATATAGAAGAGGCTGACAGAACACACCAACAGGTGTTTGGCGACAGATTTTCAACTACAGGGCGGTAGCTTTTTTTTATATCATAGGAGGCAAACGGTCATATGGGTCACCTGATGTTGAAAGACCATAGAAACTTGCAACACCAGAGAAGTCGCAAGTGCGTTGCCAGCCTGTGTTTGGGGGGAGGGGGAGGGAAGAGGGGGAAAGGGAAGGTAAGGGGTGTCGAATAACATCATACGACTTGAGACACCCAAGCCAACCTCACCTGCAAGTGGTGCACCCTGCTGAATAACGAGCGAGGTAATGGCGAAAGCGGGGTGGTAAGGTTTTACAGCCCGACTGGGTCGCAACCACCATGTATATGGCGAAAAAGCCCGTCATAGTGATTCGCTTCTGCAAGCTTCTTCTTTCGCAAGCCGGCATGACGGCGGCGACCGGCTATAGATAGTTTCTCTCTCGGTTGTCGTCATTGTTTTTGGATTGTACTGTGCAGTGTGCATTGTAATTGTATAGTGCAGTCATTTTGCCGTGCTACTATAAAAAAAAGGGAAGTGGGCTAGCCAGGCCTACTTAGAAAAACCCTACGACCACGCTATGGTTTCTTCAAGATGTGTTCCTTCACCGACAGCTCCGACCCAGTTGCTAGGATTCGAACCTACGTCCATCGACGTAGGCCCCGAACACACTATCAACTAAAGCCATCATCATCATCATCGCTTCACACTGATTGATTTTTTTTAGTGCTAAAAGGTTATGTTCCATGTTCAGTAAAATTACAATGAAGTTTTTGTAACAGAAAACAAAACGCAATTGACATTTATTTTAAGTAGTCCGTCGCGTCGGTTGCTTTTAACTTTACGAAGTATTTTACGTTCTGTGAAACAACATTGCAAAAAAGTTGAAGCTACGTTTTGTGGTAGTATCAAAATTATTATACCTAAAATGACTTCTGTAAGTATGATGTATTTATTCACGAAATAATTCTTAAATAGATGGTGAAGTTATAATGTATGTTTTCTTTTAGACAAAAAGCCTCCAACAAAAGACGAGGTAAGTTTATTGATAACCCTTGTGGAGGGGTAAAGTGCTATAACTTGTAAAAGCACAAATGCCACGAGCAACCAGATGAAAGAAGAAGCGTGGAAAAAGATAACGGACCAATTTAACGCTGCCATTGCAAGTGGGCCACGGAAGCCAGAACAGCTGAGACTAAAGTGGGAAAATTAAAAAAAAGCTATTATTATCGTCCTCCGTATCACTATCCCAATCTGATAGTTGCTGCAACATTTTTTTTTTTTATGTCATAGCTGGCATACGAACTGGTGGGTCACCTGATGTTAAGTGAGCACCACTGTCCATGGACACTAACAACACTAGAGGAGTTGCAAGTGCGTTGCCACCCTTTGGGGTGTAGGGTTAGGGGAGGGAGAAAGAAAGGAGTGAGGAGAGGGGAGGGGAGGTGAGCCTCCGGCGCTCTTACTGACCGAACGAAACGCAAAAATGCAAGCACTGTTACTTCACGTCGGTTTTCTATGAGAGGGTGGTACTACCCCGGACGAGCCGACCCATTCATGCTGAAACCAGTAATAGTTTCAGCGTGGTTCTACCACCATTTCGATATCATTTTCACTTGAACTCGAAGTAGACATTTTATCAATTTTTATTTATAGAATTAATAATAGAATACGCAATATTAGTCCAAATAATATTTTCTAAAAACAGCAGATAGCAGCGTATCTCTCAAATATGAAGGATAGCGATATGACGTTACAAATGACAACATCACTTATCCACAGATAGCTATCGATAATTATAGAAATGCGTTTTTCGCCATTTCCATACAAATGCTTACCGACGACCATTGACAAGTCCTCTCGTCAGTAGATAAGATGAACGGATAGCATGAGTTATCCGAAGATAGATTATTGAAATGCGAAAGCTTACCAATAGATAGATATTGATATCGTCAGTAACGAAATCAGTGGATAGATAGATTATTGAAAACGGCCGTTAGAATATTGACTAATATCGAGCGTATAAAAAGAAATCCCTGTGAGGCAAACGGGTACACTCATCATTAACCTGGACCGATTATTATGCGATTATATGGTCGTTACACGAGCATTACGGCTTTGATAACAAGGCGCACTATTAAAATTGTATTAATTTATCGCGCCATCGCTTCGTGAACGATAATTAAATATAGCACACGATGATATGTTACCTAAGTAAAATTATTATTAAATTCTTATTCTAAAATCATGATTATATTTTTAATTTAACAAATTATTTACTTAAAAGAATATAGTTCACTTAGTGAAAACTAGCGGGCTCGTCGGACGTTGTCACGCCTTGATAATAAAAAAAAACGTAGGCAAACTACATACCTAAACCTTCCTCGTGTATCACTTTATCTAATAGTGAAAACCGCATGAAAATCCGTTCTGTAGTTTTTGAGTTTATCGCGAACAGACAGACAGACTTTGTTTTATAAATATGTAGGTAGTGATTACATAAATATTAATTGGCATTTACAGTTACAGCAAAATCCAATGATAAAAAAGAAAAGTAGTTTGAGGAATATTGATTACAGATTAAAAAAATATTTAAAATATCTATCGTAGATACATTTTTAAATCTTGCTATAAATATATTCAAGGATTCAGTTTCCCTCCCGTCTTATGGTAATTCGTTAAACAGTGTTTAGCTCCCTTTAATTTTACATTTAAAAAATACTATGCTATGTTGCTTTAATTAATATTAGTTTGTTTGTATTTCGTAAATAATGTTATGTTGGCTTTTTTTGCAAAGAATATCTGTTTATTTTATTTAAAAATTTATTTATATACACTATTTTTATTACTATGTAAATTTTACTGAAATACACTTGCCTTAGGTCTTTACTTTTTGTACCTCTATAGATTTCTTCAACATAAGTTTTATGACATAGTAATAAGTTTTTTTTTTTCAATCTTGTTTGTTTCGCACAAAGGGAGAGAGGAGTGATCGCAATTTGATACAATTCACTATTCACTCCCTTGACGTAACAAGTACTTATGTTACTTTATTTTGTTTGCAGTTCTTTTAATATAATTCAGCAGCACATGAACACACTTTAATTAAATAATCGAAATCTGACTTAATAATAGTGTTATAGATCGAATATCGAATTTGCATAGAAATGTGTCTGCGATATCCACGCAGACAATTAATAAGAGCGCTATCTATTTAAAAGCATTTAATATGATTTTGTCAAGACCATTTATTATCTATTTTCGATAATCTTTTTTGTGTCTGTTTGTGTATCTTTAGTTTTTTTAAACCACGCAATGTATTTTAATAGGGCTGTCGCTATTGTTTCGAGAACTTCTTCCGGAAGATTTATATGTAGGGTCGAGAGGGCATCAGTGGCTCAGCGGCTGTTGTGTAGAAAGTATTGGAAATAACTTTATATATCTCTGACTCGTCAGAAGGTCTCGGGAAAGGTATATATAGAAACCAGTACACTCGTGTCGACGGTGTTGGTAGTGAGTGAAGTGAGCAGCTTTTTGTTATGTAAAAAAAAAAAGCGAAAAAGTTATTTTTAAGGTAAGATATACTTCGTATTTGTTCACAAACGTTTCGTTACATCAATGAATTTATGTTTCGGGTATTAAATCAGTTTAATTAAGGTAGTTTTCGCATATTTTGCTCCTTGAATTATGTAAAACTGTTGTGCATGGTATAGATTAAATCCAAAATGGCAGTTTTGTACACAGTGGCTCATGAAACACTGGGTACTAACCGATAATAATAATAATAAGAAAGTGTATTATTCGGGTTATATTATTAACTAGCTGTACCCGCAACTCCGCACGCGTTTTTAAAAATCGTATTAAAGAATTATAAAATTGTGAGACTATGTACAATTACAGAAACGCTCTTTAAAGACAATTGTAAGTACGACGCGCACGCCACTAAAAGTAACATGTAACGTGTACATTATTAGATATATAAATACTAACAGCGTGCCAAATGAGGTTTGTCATCAGCAACACATATGGAACCATAACCAACTATATAACTACCTCAGTGCTCACTTACACTGTATAAGGAACTATTGAAACAATAACTAAAAATATTATTATAAAGATTTATATTTACATTACATTTAATATACATTGCCATTATTATAATTAAGATTTAGTGACTATACAAAAAATAAACGCTTGTCTGTTCCGCAACAAATTGTATTATGGAACTCTTTACGTAATACGTTTATAATCTAAGATCTTATTAGGAAGACCTCTATATCACCGTGGCTTCGCCCGCTGTGCTATCACCAAAACCGTTACATCGATTTTCACGGGACTTTTACTGGTAGATAGCGAACCTAATAAACAGTAATTGTAGTTATTCTATTTTAGACTAGCTGTTACCCGCGACTTTGTCTGCATGAAATTTAGCAAGATTTCAACTTATTCTTTATTTTCAATGACAGAAATAATTATCGGCTTATTGTTTACAATTCGACATTATAATTATTAATAACATTAATGATATAGAGCTCTTCCTAATAAGAGTATTACGTAAAGAGTTCCATAATACAACTTGTTGCGGAACAGACAAGCGTTTATTTTTTGTATAGTCACTAAATCTTAATTATAATAAGGGCAATGTATATTAAATGTAATGTAAATATAAATCTTTATAATAATATTATTAGTTATTGTTTCAATAGAACCGTTTTGGTGATAGCACAGCGGGCGAAGCCACGGTTAACAGCTAGTATAAACTAAAATTGCTTAAATTACTTTTTATAAGATCAGCTATCTGCCAGTGAAAGTTATCTGAAGATCGATCGAATCGTTTTGAAGATAGTACTGCGGATGAAGCCACGGTTAACAGCTAGTCTAATTAAAAATAGACTAAATTACTTGAATTAATGTCCGCTATCTGCTGATGAAAGTTTGGTGAAAATAGGTCCAATCGTTTTGGAGATAGCATTGCAGACGAAGCCGCGTTTAATACCTAGTCTAATTTAAAGTGGCCCAAGAAACCCGCTGTAATTTTCTCTATCTGCCAGTGAAATTCCCGTCAAAATCGTTTCAGCCGTTTCGAAGATTACCCGGATCAAACAAACAGACAGACAGACCGACAAAAATTTTAAAAATTGCATTTTTGTTATCAGAAGCGTGTATACTTTCATACCCAATCAGTGAAAATTTTTTATTTTGATATTAGATACAGACACTTCATTTTTATTATATGTATAGAAGAAGATAGATAGAATAGATGAACTATCCAAACAGTCAGTGTTATCGAATACAACTGTTACGCCATGCGCCAACGTACGTAACGTTTGCTGCGAATAATTGAATGCTGCTTACAGTGGCGCGTTTTTTTTTCTTGAACTGACTATGCTATTGACCTGTTTAAGGTCTTTACAGCTTCATCGGACTACGAAGCTGCGGCGCGGCACTCGGCGCGCTTTATTTACCTGCGCAAACGTGTACAAAATAAATCACCAGCCTAAGCTGAACCCAATTTCATATGATTGATGATATAGATTTGAGGTCAACTTACATTGGATTTTAAATTTCCGAAATTGATCATTTTAAACTCTTATTTATTATTATTATTATTAGTTTATTTAGTAAAGTTTCGGTCAATGCTACTGAACAGAGAAAGAATAGTAGATAGATAGTTTAAGAAATGTTCGACGTGAATCTTTAAATTGTCATAACTTTTTTATTTATGAACCGATTGATATGAAACAACCTATGTATATAGATGATTCACTGTATCCGACCTCCTTTATTTTAATACTTTTTATCTGCCACTATACATCTTTTATTAACCTAATTGAATTATAAAAGTACGTTAGTTACACTGTGTATTAATTAATCCTTTTGCATTTTCACAACACTACTCCTAGTCTTGCGTAGAGTCGCTGAAAAAAAAGTGATCTACTGTTGCCGCCTTGACCCTATACATCATACATTTTATATTTAGACATAGTAAAGAAAATTCGGCGTGTTTTAATCATGTTGCGAAAAATATTTTTCGAGACTATTGCTTAAACTTACGAAATACGGCAAAATAATGTACTATATGTCTAAGGAGTGTTAATGTGGTTTACTCACTAAGTATTTTATCTTTTACATGTTCCTAAACAATGGACTTGCGATGCTATTTCAAACAATAGAGTATAAATCCTTATCCAAATAGATATTTCAGTTACACTGGTGAATTATTGTAGATGAAGATTAAACTTCTGTAACATATCATTTAAATGCTATTACATATAAAATATTCACGCAACAAAGTTATTTTGTGAAGTTTACGAAGCTTCTTTGACTTATTGTGAATATTAAAGCACTAAAGATATTTATGACGCTACATAAAACCCGTCGGTAAAGGTAAACAGCAAGAAGTGTAGGGACAAAACGACCTTAAAAAGTTACGAAGACAAGTCTTCAGGCTGAGGGCGGGCGAAAACAACGTTAAAAATTAGTTTCCATGATTCTAAGATTAGATTAGCGTCATGTATTACTTAAAAATTGACAATTGAAGTTAATATTTACATATACGTAGAACCGACTTTTTGAGAAACAACGCTGGAACTTTATTTAAAAGTGGTTGTATATGTTATGTTTTAAAATAGAATCCATTAAATTCCATATAATATAAAATACATTATTTAGACCTTAGATATGTCGTAATGATTTTCTCCTATAATAGACACTTGAACGAATTTTACTGCTATTTAGTCACTGACTGAAGATAGTAAAATAGGTCGTTAATGTTAACGAAGTATATTTATTTATTTTATGGTGTCTTTATTACCAATTTTAACAATTTCCTTTATGTACGTACATAAATCACAACGTTTGTAAGTTTAATTAGACACTTATACAAGGATGGTTTTGACCATTTTAAGATACTAAAAGATTCCAAAACTCAAAATATATTGAAAACAGAAGGAATTTATTTACTTAAAAAAATACTAATTGCCTTTCACTGTTAATATAAGAAAACTTTACAACACCTATTGGAATAAAAAAAAATTAAAAAACATGTTTTTGCTGAGGCCAACAAAAACAGTATTTAGTTCGGCTATTGGGTTCAAACTAAATTATGTAAATAATAATGTTAAGGTATGAAAACAAACTTGACTTCGGTACAGAAGAGCTATGTATTACTTGGAAACAATCACGGTAGGTTCTTGGTCGTTAGCCAATTAAAAACATTATTCAGAGATAAGCCGAATGTACACAATAAACAGCTGATTGCTTATGTAAACGAATCTATGTCTACTTGTCTATGTAATCGTTATGTAGGTGTACAGTACACTTATACTACTACTAGATGTGTCCAGCAAATTTACTCGGGTTTGAGTTATTAGTTTTTTTTTAAATCAATGACAACGTAGTTATATAAATTTAAATTGCATACATAATACGTGTTCGGGCATTTTCATATTCTTTATATGTGGGTAGATCGCGATACCGGGCTTGCGCGATCGCAACGCCTACAACGGACAGTTGGGCTCCTTAACCTGTAATGTGAACTTTGCGTTGCGGGATTTTATTGGTTTATGTGTGGTTTTTCGTCTTCAATTGCAATAATAAACGATTTATAAACATTGTGTGTGCGTGTATGTGAACGTGCATTTAAAAACAACTGCGAGAACGATCTACAGCAGCCAGGTTAGTGGTCTACCTTGTATGGGGGGTATGTAAATACCGAACTGAGGGACAAATCAGGCCATCCCGGGTAACCTTTAGATTTTTGCAAAAACAATACGACTATCGCATAGGGAGAGGACCCTCTGACTGAGCTGCGCGCCACAGTTCGGTCCTTATCGGTAACGCTCGGTTCTCGTCGGGCATCTAACTTGTCGACATCGATACCCGGCGCCGCTCTACACGGCCTGTCTGCACTATTATTTCTTTCCCTTTTAGCGTATTTTCTGACCTACACTCTGTATCATAAATACCCCGCTATTAAGGATCGTAGTATGATGTGAAATAATAGCTTATAACCTTACTCTACAGATAGGGCATAGAATGCATGCTTTTTTTAAATCTGATTAGTAGTTCCGAGGCTTACTGCGTTCAAACGATCTGTTGAGCGTTGTAATCACCTATATATATATATATATATATATATATATATATACATAAATAACTATGGATGTTTTATATATATATATATATATATATATATATATATATATATACATAAATAACTATGGATGTGGGTGTAATTTGAGTTAATCAATCAAGTTGACTACCTTAATTTATTACTCGATTTGATTTAAATGGAGTTATTTTTTTCTGTCCCGTATTTTGTTTAGAGGTTTAAATACCCTAATGGTACAAGTCAATAAATTATTCAACACTAACGGTCCGTGTTAATAAGATAAACGAAATATCAAAATAGAGTGACAGAGACTTTAAACTTAACAGGATTGTGAGAAATAACTTTGTGTTCTTCATTTACCTTATTTGTGGTACGATGTAATAATATCGGCGGCGGAGGAATTCTCAACGGCCATTGATTTCCGCTTTTCGATACAGTTATGTATCGGTTTCATGCATTTTTCTTCTCCCTCTCCGGTAACTGTTACGGCCAAGGTCTTGGCCTCATAGTCGCGGCCTTGTGTCAGTTGCCTCATACACGGCAACCGAGCAACTGCTCTTGGCTCTCCCGCACACAATATTCATGACTCATTAAGATATACGGAAATATGTACATCTATTCTAATTTGTTATATATGGCACTTAAATTATTTAATTAATAAATCACTACATATTATAAAACAAAGTCCTCTGCCACGTCTGTTTGTTTACGATAAACGACTGAACGGATTTTCATGCGGTTTTCACCAGTAGATAAAATAATTCATGAGGAAGGTTTAGGTATATAATTTGTCAAGATTTTTGAAGGTATACTTCTTTTGGCGCATTAGGGAAAAATTATGAGAGTAAATTTTTACGATGCGCGCGCACACCGTCACGAAAAACCGACACCCTGAAGTTAGTTATAGACAACTTTTTCTATTGTTAGTGTCGTTTTTTCTACAAACGTAGAATAAGGCAAAAAATAAAAATTTTGAAAAGATTTTTATCTTGTTACGCCGAAGAAATCCGTATAACTTCTAACGCGTGTACATAAGTACACACACTCTTTTTTTTATTATCAGGGGCAACGTTCGCCGACCTCAAATAGAAATTCAACAATGATTACTGTTTGCCCTATATTTTACCATATATATAATAATATTTATATGACGGTTTCAAATTTTGCAATAGTGTTTATACACCCCTCGTCCTTAATAACCTCTATTTCGTCCAGTTTTAGCAGTTCAAAAGTAAAGCCCTAACCTTTTAATTGTCTAATAATATCTATTCGTCTGATTATCATGTCGTCTTTTCTATAGATTTTAGCGTAATTTGAGACGAAAAAACATAACGTTTTTTTAATATTGTGACCATAGCATTTAAAGAAGCAATTATGATGAAAACAATGCACGCGATCCTAATAAATGCATTATGTCTTTTAATGAAATTACAAGTGTCGAGGTTTGCACGGTAATCAGTATTTACCTCGTGTCAAGCTACGGCCAGGGCAGTGTTAAGCACTATCTACACAGTCCAGAGTTCAACAATCGCGTAGAATGAATTGCATTTGTCTCATATTGCGGCCAAGTAGTGACGTACTCCCCTCTTCGCCCAATAATACGATCGTGGATTGTATGTTTCAAACTAAATCTATGTACTGTACCACTTGTGATATAAATTCTTTTATACATGAGTTGTAATGAAAATTAACTAACTGCCTCGTTGGAATATATATAAACGTGCTTGGAGACAGATTTTCAACCCGACAGTGGTAATTAAATCACCTATGCCTATTATTAAATTAAATACCTATGCTATGGTTTCAGCCAAATGTTTTCCTTCACCGAAAACACCGAACATATTGCAGGATTCGAGTCTACATTGGTTGTTGCGGTGATAAAACGCAATATCACTGATTGTAAACCATCATCATTACCTCGAAATTGAAGGGAGACCTTTTCAAGCCCCTCTATTTACATATAATAGCTGTATACTATTTGAAAAATTCGTTTATTCTCAATGAACAACGTTTTTGTGTATACAGCTTTTCGAGTGAGATCTGTACATTTTTTTCTATATGCTGTAGGTTGGAAGTTTTTATAGAAAATTAATTAATAAATAAGTAATACACTTCTAAGCACACCAGTCCGATTCTACTCTAAGAAATCACGCATGCACCAGTTTGAAATCATGTCAAGCGTATATAATCCATCTTGTTCTTATAAATGTAACCTAATTTAAGAAATATATTGTATATAATTATTAGAAAATATATGAGTCGATACATTTCAATATCAGCTAATTCCAATTTTATTCGTGCCTAATATATTGCGTTATTTTTCAAGTTATTCAAATGTTGTAAACGTAAAGTATGAACATTATAAAAAAAAACTCAAAACCTTATCTTACCTTAACGCTAAAATCTGTACTTCGTTCTGGGTGTATAAAAATTGGATCTCTTAAAAAAAATGTTAAATGAAAGTTTAACATTGGATGTAGTCCATTTTGTTATGTAGAGACACATATGTTTTGATTATCACACAGTAAGGCAGTGTAATATAAATTTGTATCTGAGCATAAACAAAGCAAAGAGGAAACAAAAGAACAAAACATAACGATATCTACGTTGGATTTCCGCAAAGTAATGTCTCTATCAATCAAGTAACAAAGAAGTATGTTTGCGACAATTAATCTTTGAACCGAATTTATAATTAATATGATACAGAATTCAAAGAAAAATGTTCAATATTTAATTGCTTCGAAACATTCTATTTAAGTAAGGCCTTGAATATGATTCTTGATTAAAAGGGGCATTGGTCTCTAGCGACCCGGCGCGGCGTCTGATAAAGAATTTCAATAGATATCTAAAGTATAATAATCATGTACTACTTACTCTGTATGACATAAATAACAATACAACGGTACGTGTTAAATAATAAATAGGTAACATGATTGTAATGTTGTAAATTACTCCATAGTTGTGTTTAAAATACTTTTGGAATATCAAATAAAGTTTTACGTCAACATTAAATTTGTGGTCGGTATCTTTTGATTTATATCATTAGTTTTATCGTATAAAATAAATAGTTTAATATGAAACAAAGTCTATAGATAGAAACCTTAAATAACTTCCGACAAAAAATCATCGTGCTAATATACTACGATTATATCAAATGACAAATTTTTGTTTCATTGTAGTTTCGATATTTACTATTTCCAAAATTATCTCAAACTTCTAAAGGACTCGTTAAGTGTCTCGACTCGTTGTTATAACGTCTTTTTAAATCATGTTTATGTGGATTTAGAAATACTACAAGATGTATCAACATCATCATCAGCCTGTAAGAGACTCACTGCAGGACCATACGCCTCTTGCCGAAAGAAGGTATGGAGATAATAACGCCAACCCACGACGTATTGGCGATTTCAAATTCTGATCCACAGTTCTATGTATTCCCACATACAGTAGTACTACAAGAACATTTCTCAGGTTCAGGTTTCCTCACGATGATATCCTTCACCGTCAAGATTTATAAAGCCCTTAGATAAGAATGTAAGTGTTGATCATTTTTTATTTTTGTGGACACCCATAACTTTTGCAATCCACTACTAGGCACATATACATATATCATGGCGGATTACTTACATTTTATAGTGATAATAAAATGTGGTGATAACATCATATCGGCGGTTAAAATGCTAATTGACTAACTTGCAGAGACTGTCAATAACACGTTCATCAATGAACCTTCCCACCGTTGATATAATGTACAGATATTGCGAAGAGTGGGTGGAACAAAACGGTAGCTAATCCAAAAATTATATTTTAAATGGTCATACAATAAACATTTTTTTAAATTTATAATGTGATTCTTTTGTGCTTTTGCCACTGTCGCTGGCGCATTTTATTAATTGTGAAATATACAATTTGTTAGGGCACATTTTATAAATTGAACCACGTTTTTATTATGACAAACAACTCCCGGATCATGAAATACTAAATAAAAGCAGAACATTGTTTTTTTTTTGTTTAATCGTTGACCACAAGTTGGCCTCTCCTCAGTTTTACCTTCTTATTTATCGTAATAAAAAATAAAACAAGATTAACTAGTTAATGCAAAGATGTCAGTTTTCCATAACTGTTGATTTTAAAATGCTACAGTGTATTATGAGCTTTAAGTTTATTAGACTGAGATTACAAAATAGCTTAATATAATGCGTTAACTTGTTGACCGCTATCAAACTGTTGCATCTGACCAGGTTGGTCTGGGTGAAAGGAGTATTTCCTCTGCTTCATTTGATATGTAGGTGTCGGTATTGAAGTGAGAGAGTCAAAAGAAACAAGTCAATGGTGTTTGAAACATTATTAGTACATTTTAAAAGAAGATACCTACTCAATATATTATACTTATTAAAAAAAACAAGGTTTATCGCAAATTCGTGTATTGTTTTAAGCATATTCGGTTATACTAGTGGGCGCCCAATGGTCAACATTCGACCATAGTTCATTGATTTTTTAAAGTTTGAATTTTATTAGGTTTAATATCGTTGTTGAATGTAGAATGAAAAAGGGTAATTGGAACGTAAGAGTAAAATAATACATACAGTCGAGCATAGCAACCTCCTTCACAACCTTTTTTGAAGTCCTTTATTGACAGATGTCAAAATGTCTTTACATGTGTGTATATGTTGTGTAAAATTGAAGCATTAGTGTGAGTAATGCATATTTTAATAAATTTAATGTACTGCTAATGCATTTTATATAAAATAAATAGCTTTCTGCACTTCTCCTCCATATAAATTTTAATTATGCCAAGTTTCACGTTCATCCGTTCGCGCATTTCTCTCAAAAAGGGATACAAAGTTTGGGGTTCACGTATTAATATATAGATAAGGATCGATTCAAAGAAATTTTGATGTTCTTGTTATACCGGCTATGTGTAAATATAAATTATTAGAAGAGTTTGTAGTTTGAGTTAGAGGTATTAGTACGAAAATTCTAAAGATGTAAAACATGTACAGAAAAATCTTTTCAATATTAAACAGGCATATATGTACTGAAATAAACAGCGGATTTGGCAGAAGACTTTTTAATAAACGATATTACGTATGTTAATTCAATAATTTGTCGTCAGTCCGTGCGCGATCTATAGCTTATTCCCTAATTTTATATTATATCAAACTTTACGACATTACCTTTCTTTTCAAGTATAACCAAATCAAGTTCAAATTTCACTTGAAAACTACTGGACAACTTTTTTTATACGAGAGAGGTACGAGTCGATGGTATTATTTTATTATTCCAAGCAAGCATGCAATTTATTGTTAGATTTTTTTAAAGTGTACCTTCTTTTGGTAGGTCTTTGTGATCGGCAACCTTTTTGTGTGACAAAAAAAAATTAAATTAAAAATTTAAATCAAAACAACGTTAGCTTTTAATTGAACTACTGCATTTTAGTAAACAGTGTAAACACTAATATTCTGGGAATAGGCTATCAATTTACTAAATTTGTAATTTATAGTAAACAGGACAATAATACCTAATAAGCTATTCGATGAACTTGACCTTGAATTTATGACTACTGCGTGTAACCACCATTCTTGTGTTTAAATGCTACAATATTTAAAAATAGTTTTAGTCATATTATGAACTTTTTATTTTTAACACATGATACGTGTATTTATCATCACAAATTGACATCTGTAATTCTATATTAAAAACCTTAGTAGCATCTGATATATGACGCTATTATATTATATTATTATATTATATTATATGTACGTATACTATCCACTAAACTATAATGTATTCTAATTTCTTTTAACAAAATTAATAAATAACCAACGATATTATTATAGAATAAAGTTTTTATTTTAATTTAGTTTTTATAACGGTAGAGGCCACGCTGAAACTATTACTGGTTTCAGCATGAATGGGTCGGCTCGTCCGGGGTAGTACCACCCTCTCACAGAAAACCGACGTCAAGTAACAGTGCTTGCATTGTTGCGTTTCGTTCGGTCAGTGAGAGCGCCGGAGGCCCACCTCCTCTCTCCTCTCCCTTCCCCCCAAAGTGTGGCAACGCACTTGCGACTCCACTGGTGTTGTTAGTGTTCATGGACGGTGGTGATCACTTAACATCAGGTGACCCACCTGTTCGGTTGCAACCTATGACATAAAAAAAAGTTAAATTTGAACCTAGCATAAAAAAAAGTATGATGTTACCGCTTTATATAAACTATTTTATACTATTGTTCTTACATTAAAGAGTCTCTACATGTTTTGCTACTAGGTTTTTTCTTGAAGAAAGGGCTTTATAACCATGTCTGTCTACATTGTATTTGCTAATGTAAAAATAAAAAAGTTTTTTTTTAAAGAGAAAAGATATTTTATGAACAAACTGTTAGATAGTATAAGAATGTTTCGTAATCATTAAATTATAGTCAAGATATTACAATATTAATCGTTAAGAATTACTAATAAAAAAAATTGCCAACGTACAAGGATTCCGAAAAACTTACTGATTGGTATATGCAGAGGCTCGAGAACTTGTGGGCATGTGGTCATCTATACTCTATACTAATGTTATAAAGAGGTAAAGTTTGTGAGTTTGTGACGTTGTAGGGGGTAATCTCAGGAACTAATGGTCCGATTTGAAAAATTCTCTCAGTGTTATATAGCTAATTTATCGGGGAAGATTATAGGCTATATACCATCACGCTAAGACCCATAGGAGCGAAGCACCAATAAAGAATGTTTTTTCCTCTTGAGAGCTTCCGCTACGTGTTAGCGTTAACCCAAAGTATCTATTCCACGCGGACGAAGTCGCGGGCAGAGGCTAGTATATATATACAGTAATATAATAAAACTGGTCATCTGGTGGAGAACGCATGTGGCAATTAGAGCCTAAATTTACGAAGCACACCGAAGTGCTGCGTTGTGCATTAGACGTGATGAGTTGCGTGATAAAAGACCCGACCACCAGCGGAAATCAATTATACCTTACAAAAGTGGTGTTCTCACTTTTGCTCAAAGTGCACGCACCTTCCGGAAGAAAATCGGCTATATTAGCCACATGACCGTCGGACTTGAAGCGATCGCTGTGGCCGAAAACGGACAGGAGCATACATATATACAAACAATACTGGTTTAAACAATTAGGCCACACTAATTTCCAATATCTCTCAGAATTATATAAAATAATTAATTCATTATTATATTCCTTTCAATACAATTTTTTTATTTAGAGCCGGCCTTAATTTTATAATAAGTATCATGTTTTAATTGACTTGAGCGATGAAGATATATAAACATCACCATATACGTATCTATGGAATGTAGCGATGTTTTCAATTAAATTAGTGACTGGCAACAGAGAAAGTGATTATTTATAGGTTTGTTTTGTTTAAAACGTTTTGACGAAGACCTTTATTTCCTCAAGCTATCTTCCCAAAGACCCAATATATTTAACATGTTTTAGGTCGCTTAATTCGAAATACCATCATAATTTAGAAGACAATATTGCGGAACTAATGTTAATAACTTATAATCCAACGAGATAAATTACCTGCTTAAAGACTTTATCAGTATTCGATTTTTTTTAATTGTATCATTACTTTTTAATAGTTCATCACAATTTATGATTTGTAAAAAAAAACTTTCGTCTAAGAATAACAGAAATTTTAGTGAATACTTAATAGTGTTGGGTTTTAATGATGTGTTAACACCATGATAAGTTCATAATTCAATGGTTAGTGTGTTCGTATACCGCGTTGATCGATGTAGGTTGAAATCCTTACGAATGAGCTAGAGTTTAAAGAGCGTAAAAGGAAACTATAAGCATGATAGTAGGCTTTTTCTAAGCCCGTCTGTCTACCTACCACCCTTAAGCTGAAAATCTATTGCCGAGCACTTATAGATGTGTTCCGGCAGCTTCAATAAAAGCTAGTCCGTCCCGTCCCCCCCCCCTCTAAATTTATCATGTTTACCATCTTAGACTACATCGCTATTTAAGATCGGACGAGACTGTGGTCAAATGCTAAAACTTATATTAAAGTAAAAAAAGGTCGACTTAAACTTTTACGACCTAAGTTTAAAATATTATTTCAAATATTCTGAACTCGATTAATTTTCATTTGAAAAAAAAAAAAAAACAATTTATGGTTTATTTATCTAGTAGTTCAAATAGTGTCTTGAGAATGATATCGGGCAGACTTCATACTTTGTTTCTTCTCAAATGGACAAATTTGTTAAAAAGTGTGTGCACCTGCACAAGTTAATGACTTTGATTACGTGGATGTAGACTGTATACTAATACCTAAAACGCGTTGCTTATCTTTGCCTAACATAGGTCAAGTTGACTAACAAAAATGTCTGAATAAAATAAATCATTATGATTTTGTATTTCACACTTATCAGTTTATAGTTATTAAAGTTATCCAGTAAAATTTTAAAGGTGTAGGAACTTTCCTATTCCCTCAGGGCGACAGGTGAAACATTTAACAGTCAAAAATATGGGTCAAGATAACGTCACGGCGCGGCGCGGTGCTTCTGAATACGATGACATTACGAGGAGAGGAAGTGCACCGCGCATTGCTTGAGAATGCATTATTTGGCATTGTACCAATGTATTTAGGTGAGTTCTAAAGGGAGCCAGAGCAGCCGTTAAGCTGAAAATCTATTGCCGAGCACTTATAGATGTGTTCCGGCAGCTGCATTAAAAAGTACCCCGTCTAAATTCATCATGTTTACCATCTCTTTTTTTATTTTTTATAATAGCTCGGCAAAATGACCAAAAAACAATGGCGACCACCGAGTGACACACTATCCATCGCCGGTCGCCGCTGTTATGCCGGCCTGCGAAAAGCTGGATATGCACAGGCTGATCCCGAAACGCGGCCCGCAGAAGTGAATCACTATGACGACCTTTTTCGCCATATACATGGTGGTTGCGACCCAGTCAGGCTGTAAAACCCTACCACCCCGCTTTCGCCATTGCCTCGTTCGTTATTCAGCAGGGTGCACCACGTGCAGGCGATGTTGGCTTGGATGTCTCAAGTCTTAGATGTTATTTGACACCCCTTACACCCCCTATTCATGGCTATTTAAGATCGGACGAGACTGTGGTCAAACGCTAAAACGTATATTAGAGTGAACAGTTCGACCTAAACTTTTACGACCTTAAGTTTAAAATATTATTTCAAATACTCTGACGTCGATTATTTTAAAATCAAAATATTATGTGTTTCAGTTTATAGTTATTAAAGATTTCAATTTTAAAGGTGTAGGAACTTTCCTATTCCCTCAGGGCGACAGGTGAAACATTTAACAGTCACAAATATGGGTCAAGATAACGTCACGGCGCGGCGCGGTGCTTCTGAATACGATGACATTACGAGGAGAGGAAGTGCACCGCGCATTGCTTGAGAATGCATTATTTGGCATTGTACCAATGTATGTAGGTGAGTGCTAAAGGGATCACACTAGAGCAAAATATGTAACAGTACTATATAGGTTTTGTTATTTACACTACTAATCTACATTAATATACCAAAAGCTATGAATTATAAAACCAAATAACAAATATAAAATCGATTTGCTTTATTTTCAACGTTTAACTTTTACTCGTGGCCAGGCACTGCTTAGTTCGTTTTAAGTAGATTTTATATATACCTTGGGAGGAGTAGATTTTTCGGGAAGAATGTTACCCTATATGTCCATTTCTGTACCCCGGACAATAAATATTCAAAAATTCACGACAATCACTTGGAGTCGTGAAATTAACAAACCAACAAACTCAGTTTCGCATTTATAATATTAGTATATGTATATGTCGGGGCGACGAGACGTTGAGATGGAAGTTATGCTTTTTCGCCATATACATGGTGGTTGCGACCCAGTCAGGCTGTAAAACCCTACCACCCCGCTTTCGCCATTGCCTCGTTCGTTATTCAGCAGGGTGCACCACGTGCAGGCGATGTTGGCTTGGATGTCTCAAGTCTTAGATGTTATTTGACACCCCTTACACCCCCTATTCATGGCTATTTAAGATCGGACGAGACTGTGGTCAAACGCTAAAACGTATATTAGAGTGAACAGTTCGACCTAAACTTTTACGACCTTAAGTTTAAAATATTATTTCAAATACTCTGACGTCGATTATTTTAAAATCAAAATATTATGTGTTTCAGTTTATAGTTATTAAAGATTTCAATTTTAAAGGTGTAGGAACTTTCCTATTCCCTCAGGGCGACAGGTGAAACATTTAACAGTCACAAATATGGGTCAAGATAACGTCACGGCGCGGCGCGGTGCTTCTGAATACGATGACATTACGAGGAGAGGAAGTGCACCGCGCATTGCTTGAGAATGCATTATTTGGCATTGTACCAATGTATGTAGGTGAGTGCTAAAGGGATCACACTAGAGCAAAATATGTAACAGTACTATATAGGTTTTGTTATTTACACTACTAATCTACATTAATATACCAAAAGCTATGAATTATAAAACCACATAACAAATATAAAATCGATTTGCTTTATTTTCAACGTTTAACTTTTACTCGTGGCCAGGCACTGCTTAGTTCGTTTTAAGTAGATTTTATATATACCCTGGGAAGAGTAAGGCGAGCGCTTAAGGCACTCGGCCGATTTGGTTTAATTTATATATATTTCACTTACTCGTATATGTATGAATATGTAGCTTAGCTTAGTTATATTCGCATCCTTGCGTAACCTAGGCTAGCCGAGGTGTACCGCGCACCCTTGAGCTATTTGTCAAAATAAAATGGGCCGAGTGCCTTAGGCGCTCACCTTAGTAGTCTGTGGTGAAGCTGTTAAAACCTTGCTAGGCCAATAGCGTAGTCAGTTCGAAAAAAAATAGATAAATGTATACTACGTTAATATAGTTACGAATATATGTAGTGACGTGAAAGTTTTTTTGTTTTTCGAACTGACTACACTGTAAGCCTAGCAAGGCTTTTACAATTTCACCGGACTACCCTGATCCCCGCTCCGTTTTCGCCTAGCCTTTTATAGGCTTGCTTCATATTAAAGAGAAGTGCGTAATATTTATATCAGTACAAATACTTTTTGACGGTACATTTGCGCCGACATATAGTAGAATAAACAAAATTTAATAAAACTATGTATGACAAGTTTTTAGGGATGATTTATATATCTCGTAACGTATGGTCTTTTCTGAAATGTAATGCATGAATACTTCTGTAGATTTATTTAAAGATTTGTTTCATTCACTTTAATACTTTACCAACAAGTGGCATAACGTATTTATTACTTGAGGCAAATCCGATGAAAATGTCACGAAGACCGGCCTTGTGTAGTGATCGCTTTACACGAAGCCTAGGGTTGTCGCAGGAAATAAATGTATAAGGTAGTAGAAACCCATAATTACTTTATTATCTGTTTATCTACAAACGCATAACGTGCTTTTTATTTAATTTATTATATAAAGTAATGGTAAAGTGTTTAATACTAATAACTAATATTATATACCAACAATTTCCCAGTTGCTAATTAATTTTGTATTATTTCTTTCCCAATTATTAGATAATTAATTTAATGTTTTTCAAGCATTTTTTAATTTATATAATTGTACATATGTCTACAGTTGATCTAGATATGGTTTCAACGAAAACATATTTTATACGTAATTTAATTCTGAACAATGCGAATTTGTGCGCTTATTCATACATAACATTTCAAAAATTATAGTGTTAAAAATTAAATAATTTTCACCAAATTTGTAGTTTTTAAAAAATAACAGTAGATTTTATTTTGTAAATAAATAAATTATAGGTGTGAAAACCCTTTTTTTAACCTGGAGAGAAAATCCATCATGGACTGTCAGGCCCTCGGGGGAGAGCCTGAACTGAACCGACCACCAGGTTTTTTAATTTATATAATTGTACGTATTTCTATAGTTAATCTTGATTTGGTTTCATCGAAAACATATTTTATACGTAATTTAATTCTGAACAGTGTGATATTGTACGCGTATTCATACATAACATTTCAAAAACACATAACACATATACGGTGTTAAAACTTGAATAACTTTCGCCAAATTTGTAATTTTTAAACAATAACATTAGTTTTTATTTTGTAAATAAATAAGATATAGGTGTGAAAACCCTACCGTGACCCTCATAAATCCTTGTCATCCAAGAGACCTATTGCCGAGTTTTGTACCCCATAGGGTACGATGATACTGCCAAACCCGTGCAATGGGAGTCCAGGGCCCCCGCCCCTTTCCCCCTGGGTTCGGCCTGCAGCGGAGAGGCTAAGCGGCTCCGCCACCGCCCCGCAATATTGATTTTTTACCGAGGTTTACTCCTCGTCCACCATGGCCTCCCCAAGACCCCTCCAACCTAACTACCCCTAAGCCTAACAGCTCCCCCCCCTTTACCTAACCAACCCTAGGCTACCCTAACCGTACGCCCTACTCCTACTTAACCCCTGGTCAAGTCTACTTTGAAAGTAGGCAAAAGCCAGTGATTTGAAAGGTGCCACGTGCCAGGTAAGCCAGGTGTGAAAACCCTACGGTGACCCTAATAAATCCTTGTCATCCAAGAGACCTATTGCCGAGTTTTGTACCCCAAAGGGTATGATGGTACTCGGATGAGTATCTATACTATATTATAAACAAAAGTAACTCACTCTTGTCGATAGAAGTGATAAAAGCTGAATTGTTTAACGTATTAATTGTCAATAGAAGATTTACATTAACTAAATGAATGTATTTGATGTATATGACAATTGTTATAAACGACAATACTACTGTGCAGTTATAAACAGTCAAAGTCAGATATATAAGGTTATCTTGTATTTAAAAGAGGAGATAATTTTAAAGTGAAACTCATTTTCTGCTCATCTAATAAAAGGCATAGATGCATTTTATGTTTTCGCATCTCTTCACAATAAGAGTTACGAGAAAGAATGTTTGTTACGGATAGCAAAATATTTTATTGACCTAAAGAAGTCCTACAGAAATATCGTTGATAAAAACCAGTTTTGTGTGGTACGATTCCTTTTAGCATTTACTTTATAATAATAATAGTAACACATAATGAAATATGTGTCTGCAAAATAAACTAGCGTTTTATATGACTTAATTGCTTTGTATTTTCGTAATTTTTGTTAGCGCACGTTATTATCGAAATTGATTAAGTTTTATTGAAAATTATTAGCAATAAACGAATAAACAAATAACCTAGATCATCATACACTAAATATAATACTTGATATAGTTTTGTTGGGACCGGTTAGCGGGATCGGCTTATATTCAATTCATATTCAGTGACCAAGATGGATGGTAAGGCTATACGTAACTGAGTTGCGACTACCATACACGTGATAAACACAATACTGTAATTCTCTTTCAGTTTGTTGCATTTTGGGTCCAGCCAGAGTATACCTAGTAGCCGAAAGATTTGCAGGTCGGTATGAGATCGACAACCGGTGATGATTCGATCTCTTGGTGGTCGCCGTTGTTATTGGATTGTATTTTGCTTACCATCAGGCACATTACTATGCCGTGCTAATATATATATAAGAAAAAACATGTATGTAGTTCACCCGCGATAGAAGTGAAACCTCCAAGTAATGATAAAATATTCATGTGAATGACACACGTGAATAATAAATACAACACCCACTTTTTTTACATGGGGAAATCCTGCAGATATCCACCCTAGCCAGGCAGCTAGGGTGAGGTATGTCCGACTAACACGGACTAAAGCCCCATGGTGCCTCCTTACACCTATTTGGCCGGGGAGCAGGAACTGTCTACGGCACTGCGTCTGCTCACCCGACAGGTGTCGGCGCCTCATAAGGGGCCCCTTGTGCGACCCCCTAACGAACTGTGAAAGTCGCGCGGCACAATGCGCCTACACCACGCGGGCCTGCTATAGTCAACACCCTGACCCCAAGTCTTCGTAATATGCAAGCGCACACACAAACGTATTAACACACATACAATGCTCAGAACACACCAAGTATTAGCTAGTACAATATACAATGAGTAGAGTACGAATATAGGTAGAAACACTGTGTAATGTATTCTATCTCATTCGCTTGCACATTAAATACTATAGATGAATAGAATTTTCTCTCTTGAATGCGCTTTTTCTATTATTGATTTTCAAATCATAACGGAGATAAAGAAGTTTTTACTTCAAAAAAAGGAGCAACATATTAACTACTAGCTGATTGATCCATGCCTACTTCGTTGGGCGGTAAACATTTATAAAAAAACTACTTTTTGTGACTTAAATATAAAAGTTAGACATATGCTGTCGCTTTTCGTAGGCTTATCAAGTTCTACAACTTTTCTATAGAACTCAATCATATACCTCTCATCGTTAAGGCAGCGTTCGTAAGAAACGTTTACGTTCGACCGTTTTTCTCCGATTTACTTTGCTAATCCGACTACCACAAAAAAGTCTTTTCATTTTTCACGTTAATATATAGCCTCTGACACTCACAAATAACGTGACTTTCTATTGGTAAAATAATTTTCAAAATCGGTTTAGTAGATCCAGATATTATACCCCTCCAACATCATAAACACACAAACTTTACCTCTTTATATGTAATATTAGTATATAAGTATAGATAAGAGCAATAATGTTTTGGAAGATAACATTTGACTTTACGAAACTGAATCGAAATGAGTCTTTGTGCAAAGTGCAACATCCGGTAACATATTTATTATTTTAATAATGAAAATATCTAGGTTACGACTTTTTTTACCGTTTCAGTATAATAAGTTACATCCTCTATTTTGTCTACCTTAAAAAATATTGCAACTGTATTTAAATATCACGAATGTTGTAATATCATACCAGAAATTAGTATACCTAAATAAAAAATTGAACATAAGCTTTATGCGTATTTGAAAAGACATTTCTTTGAATTTATCTATACAATTTACCGAAAAAGCGCCTAAAGTAATTTCATATCTATAATAACATCGCATGCAATACATCAAGTAAATGTGAATAGTCAGAAACATGTTCTGAAATAGTTAACATGAATACAAATAACTGAACTTTAACAATTTAGAATATTGAAGCAAACGGCGTTATGGTAATAATGTACCCATTTTTTCCCCTAGAGTTCTCAAAAAAGTCTCAACGGCCTGAACTTTAACAATTTAGAATATTGAAGCAAACGGCGTTATGGTAATAATGTACCCATTTTTTCCCCTAGAGTTCTCAAAAAAGTCTCAACGGCTAAAACAGTGCAGCGAATTTCTATTTAACGTGAAATTCCTTCAAACGTAGAAATGACTAGGGTTTGTTTATTTACATTATTAGTCATAAATTGAAACACTCGTTTCAACAAACTGTAACGTAACAACTACTCTCGCTAGCGAAATAAATATTGATTTTACTGGGCTTGTTCAACCAAATCGGCTGAGTGCCTTAAGCGCTCGCCTTAGTAGTCCGGTGAAGCTGTGAAGACCCTGCAGGGTCAATAGCGTAGTCAGTTCGAGGAAAAAAAAACGGCTTGTATTTCGCAATGGGGTTTTTAAAAATGTGTTCATTTGTTTGTGTAAAGTAAGGTTAAGATCTTTTATTAAGACGTTGTTACGGGTTGTCTTTACATTATCATATTTTTAATTATGTAGTCCGGTGAAGCTGTTAAGACCTTGCATGGTCAATAGCGTAGTCAGTTCAAAAAAAAAAAAAAATTTTAATTGCGATCAAACTTCTTGCACTAAATACATGGCGAGTAAAATAAAGATTGTGTATTGACCAAAACGTGTCTTTAAAAAGGTATTGATAGAAAAAGGAAAAGAAAAGTGACACTGAGAACATTTTGAATTCATTATATCATATTCATATTCATCATTAAAACCTATCCGTGCAAAAAATAATTTTATTTAAAAAAGCAACCGCCAAAAAGACAATAACGTCATTAAAAATCCCGTCCTAAAATAGCTAAATAAAATAACAGTAAAATTAAAAAAATACAATAGTTGCTCACAGATACGATTTTTGACGTATATAACAAATGAAACGAAAGCAAAAAAAAGGGCACGGACTAAGATTCTGCAGAATAGAAAAAAAATGTTTTTTGGAATAATATAGCTTTTCTTTTTACCTTTTTGTATCTTTAATAAATGATTACCTAAATATTATATTTGGATGCATTCATTTATTATTTGAGTACAGAAATATCAGAAAAATATAGGTATGTAGATATAATTAAGAAAAATTCAGGTTATCACAGTCTTTGAATGCACAAATTTAATTTACAAACGTCGAAATGTTGATGCACTCATTATTTGACCTGTTTAACTTGGAAGCTATTAAATTTGGAAAAGATCGACAGAACGTAAATAGAGCTTCGAAGGTGTAATATAAATCAATAATAATGTGGGGATACTTCCAAGAAAGTACTCGATTCGATGCAGCGGCGCTTGTTTGTTTAATCGATTGAGGCGACACATACCGAGAGCAATGAACCGAATGACGTGTGAGACCGGACCGCGCTCGCCTCTTACCGCGTCACGCGAAATCCCCACAACAATAATTTTCTTCTTTTTTTTCACTTACCTAAATGCGCAATTTGTCTAGACCCAAAAGTTCTGGCACGGTGTGGCTACGATGCCCGGTAGTGGCGGCAAGGGCACTCGTAAAAGAGAATAGACTCATGCTGGGATTTGTAGCAGTCCAAACCAAGTTACTGCCGCCTAAGGAGGCCAGATGCTTCCGCTGTTTCGAGACTGGGCACCAGCGATGGCAATGCCGGGGCGAGGTGGATCGAAGCAAGTTATGCTTTCGATGTGGCAGTGAAGGCCATAAAGCCACAGAGTGTTCTACCGCTCCCCACTGTCCACTGTGCGCGGATGCGGAGCGACCGGCAGACCACAGACTTGGGGCGCGCGGCTGCGCCACCCACTCTAAGAAGGAGAGGGGAGCATTCAAGACAGCGAAACCGGCAGAGAGAGCGGGAGTTGAGCTCGCACCTGGTTCCCATACGGAAACAGGGCAGACGGAGGGACCGAAGACCAAACTCTAAGTATGGCCTGTAAATTCCTCCAGGTCAACATCAACCACGCAGCGGCGTCCCAAGATCTGCTACTGCAGACCATGGCAGGTGCGTTAAGTGCCTCGGCGACCACTCTAGTGTTCTCGCTCGAAATACTCCCCCGATCCACCGAGCTCTGTTCTGTGCCGCAGCGTGGGTGATACCGCGAATTATCGCGGAAGTCCCCGCGCCCCGCGCACAAAGCGCCTTTTTTTCCCCTAGAGTTCTCAAAAAAGTCTCAACGGCTAAAACAGTGCAGCGAATTTCTATTTAACGTGAAATTCCTTCAAACGTAGAAATGACTAGGGTTTGTTTATTTACATTATTAGTCATAAATTGAAACACTCGTTTCAACAAACTGTAACGTAACAACTACTCTCGCTAGCGAAATAAATATTGATTTTACTGGGCTTGTTCAACCAAATCGGCTGAGTGCCTTAAGCGCTCGCCTTAGTAGTCCGGTGAAGCTGTGAAGACCCTGCAGGGTCAATAGCGTAGTCAGTTCGAGGAAAAAAAAACGGCTTGTATTTCGCAATGGGGTTTTTAAAAATGTGTTCATTTGTTTGTGTAAAGTAAGGTTAAGATCTTTTATTAAGACGTTGTTACGGGTTGTCTTTACATTATCATATTTTTAATTATGTAGTCCGGTGAAGCTGTTAAGACCTTGCATGGTCAATAGCGTAGTCAGTTCGAAAAAAAAAAAAAATTTTAATTGCGATCAAACTTCTTGCACTAAATACATGGCGAGTAAAATAAAGATTGTGTATTGACCAAAACGTGTCTTTAAAAAGGTATTGATAGAAAAAGGAAAAGAAAAGTGACACTGAGAACATTTTGAATTCATTATATCATATTCATATTCATCATTAAAACCTATCCGTGCAAAAAATAATTTTATTTAAAAAAGCAACCGCCAAAAAGACAATAACGTCATTAAAAATCCCGTCCTAAAATAGCTAAATAAAATAACAGTAAAATTAAAAAAATACAATAGTTGCTCACAGATACGATTTTTGACGTATATAACAAATTAAACGAAAGCAAAAAAAAGGGCACGGACTAAGATTCTGCAGAATAGAAAAAAAATGTTTTTTGGAATAATATAGCTTTTCTTTTTACCTTTTTGTGTCTTTAATAAATGATTACCTAAATATTATATTTGGATGCATTCATTTATTAATTACGTACAGAAATATCAGAAAAATATAGGTATGTAGATATAATTAAGAAAAATTCAGGTTATCACAGTCTTTGAATGCACAAATTTAATTTACAAACGTCGAAATGTTGATGCACTCATTATTTGACCTGTTTAACTTGGAAGCTATTAAATTTGGAAAAGATCGACAGAACGTAAATAGAGCTTCGAAGGTGTAATATAAATCAATAATAATTGGGGGATACTTCCAAGAAAGTACTCGATTCGATGCAGCGGCGCTTGTTTGTTTAATCGATTGAGGCGACACATACCGAGAGCAATGAACCGAATGACGTGTGAGACCGGACCGCGCTCGCCTCTTACCGCGTCACGCGAAATCCCCACAACAATAATTTTCTTCTTTTTTTTCACTTACCTAAATGCGCAATTTGTCTAGACCCAAAAGTACGTCAATGACCAGTTCCAGACTTTAATTAGGTAAGTCTGTCTGCGGAACAAACGTATGAACTGAAAAGACGATGTGCTCGCCCACATGCGATGTTTTTGCGCCCACATGTTTTTTTTCTATCATAGGAGGCAAACTAACTGGTGGTTCACCTGATGTTAAGTGATCACCACCGTCCACAGACACTTGCAACACCAAAGGAGTCGCAAGTGCGTTGCCAGCCTATATTTGAGAGAAAGGGGAGGGGGAGGGGAGTTGGGTGTCCGGCACTCTCACTGACCGAACGAAACGCAACAATGCAAGCACTGTTCTCTAGATCGCATCCATCAAGTGTCTAGATCGCACCCATCAAGGGAAAGCGATATTCAATCTCACGACCCTCTGCGGCCTCTCCGGCGTTATCGTCGAGCCGCCGCGCAAAACGTCTGTGCCCTGGCAGTTCTAAAAAAATATTGCAACTGTATTTAAATATCACGAATGTTGTAATATCATACCAGATATTAGTATACCTAAATAAAAAAATGCACATAAGCTTTATACGTATTTGAAAAGAAATGTCTTTGAATTTATCTATACAATTTACCGAAAAAGCGCCTAAAGTAATTTCATATCTATAATAACATCGCATGCAATACATCAAGTAAATGTGAATAGTCAGAAACATGTTCTGAAATAGTTAACATGAATACAAATAACTGAACTTTAACAATTTAGAATATTGAAGCAAACGGCGTTATGGTAATAATGTACCCATTTTTTCCCCTAGAGTTCTCAAAAAAGTCTCAACGGCTAAAACAGTGCAGCGAATTTCTATTTAACGTGAAATTCCTTCAAACGTAGAAATGACTAGGGTTTGTTTATTTACATTATTAGTCATAAATTGAAACACTCGTTTCAACAAACTGTAACGTAACAACTACTCTCGCTAGCGAAATAAATATTGATTTTACTGGGCTTGTTCAACCAAATCGGCTGAGTGCCTTAAGCGCTCGCCTTAGTAGTCCGGTGAAGCTGTGAAGACCCTGCAGGGTCAAAATAGCGTAGTCAGTTCGAGGAAAAAAAAAAACGGTTTGTATTTCGCAATGGGGTTTTTAAAAATGTGTTCATTTGTTTGTGTAAAGTAAGGTTAAGATCTTTTATTAAGAAGTTGTTACGGGTTGTCTTTACATTATCATATTTTTAATTATGTAGTCCGGTGAAGCTGTTAAGACCTTGCATGGTCAATAGCGTAGTCAGTTCGAAAAAAAAAAAAAATTTTAATTGCGATCAAACTTCTTGCACTAAATACATGGCGAGTAAAATAAAGATTGTGTATTGACCAAAACGTGTCTTTAAAAAGGTATTGATAGAAAAAGGAAAAGAAAAGTGACACTGAGAACATTTTGAATTCATTATATCATATTCATATTCATCATTAAAACCTATCCGTGCAAAAAATAATTTTATTTAAAAAAGCAACCGCCAAAAAGACAATAACGTCATTAAAAATCCCGTCCTAAAATAGCTAAATAAAATAACAGTAAAATTTAAAAAAATAAAATATTCATGTGAATGACACACGTGAATAATAAATACAACACCCACTTTTTTTACATGGGGAAATCCTGCAGATATCCACCCTAGCCAGGCAGCTAGGGTGAGGTATGTCCGACTAACACGGACTAAAGCCCCATGGTGCCTCCTTACACCTATTTGGCCGGGGAGCAGGAACTGTCTACGGCACTGCGTCTGCAGAAATATCAGAAAAATATAGGTATGTAGATATAATTAAGAAAAATTCAGGTTATCACAGTCTTTGAATGCACAAATTTAATTTACAAACGTCGAAATGTTGATGCACTCATTATTTGACCTGTTTAACTTGGAAGCTATTAAATTTGGAAAAGATCGACAGAACGTAAATAGAGCTTCGAAGGTGTAATATAAATCAATAATAATGTGGGGGATACTTCCAAGAAAGTACTCGATTCGATGCAGCGGCGCTTGTTTGTTTAATCGATTGAGGCGACACATACCGAGAGCAATGAACCGAATGACGTGTGAGACCGGACCGCGCTCGCCTCTTACCGCGTCACGCGAAATCCCCACAACAATAATTTTCTTCTTTTTTTTCACTTACCTAAATGCGCAATTTGTCTAGACCCAAAAGTACGTCAATGACCAGTTCCAGACTTTAATTAGGTAAGTCTGTCTGCGGAACAAACGTATGAACTGAAAAGACGATGTGCTCGCCCACATGCGATGTTTTTGCGCCCACATGTTTTTTTTATATCATAGGAGGCAAACTAACTGGTGGTTCACCTGATGTTAAGTGATCACCACCGTCCACAGACACTTGCAACACCAAAGGAGTCGCAAGTGCGTTGCCAGCCTATATTTGAGAGAAAGGGGAGGGGGAGGGGAGTTGGGTGTCCGGCACTCTCACTGACCGAACGAAACGCAACAATGCAAGCACTGTTCTCTAGATCGCATCCATCAAGTGTCTAGATCGCACCCATCAAGGGAAAGCGATATTCAATCTCACGACCCTCTGCGGCCTCTCCGGCGTTATCGTCGAGCCGCCGCGCAAAACGTCTGTGCCCTGGCAGTGTCACAACTGCCAGGTGTACGGACACTCCGCACGAAACTGTCTCCTGAAGTCCAGGTGCGTTAAGTGCCTCGGCGACCACTCCACCAAGGAGTGCTCTCGCTCGAAAGACTCCCCCGATCCCCCGAGCTGTGTTCTGTGCCGCGGCGTGGGTCATACCGCGAATTATCGCGGATGTCCCCGCGCCCCGCGCACAAAGCGCCCTCGCTACCCCAGGCAGGCGT
>MU159123.1:560961-575552 GCA_015888305.1 Antheraea pernyi | reverse complement strand
GCTTAGCATACCCATTCATGCTGAAACCAGTAATACCTTCAGCGTGGCTCTACCACCTACAAAGCTGTAATGTATTACAGTATGTAAAATCAGTATTTTTGCCGAATTTAATTACATTTATTATGATTAATTATTAAAGATACATATTTACCAAAAAAAGTAGTCTATAGCACTCAGGGATAATATAACTTTCTAACAGAAAGTCGCGCGGCACAATGCGCCTACACCACGCGGGCCTGCTATAGTCAACACCCTGACCCCAAGTCTTCGTAATATGCAAGCGCACACACAAACGTATTAACACACATACAATGCTCAGAACACACCAAGTATTAGCTAGTACAATATACAATGAGTAGAGTACGAATATAGGTAGAAACACTGTGTAATGTATTCTATCTCATTCGCTTGCACATTAAATACTATAGATGAATAGAATTTTCTCTCTTGAATGCGCTTTTTCTATTATTGATTTTCAAATCATAACGGAGATAAAGAAGTTTTTACTTCAAAAAAAGGAGCAACATATTAACTACTAGCTGATTGATCCATGCCTACTTCGTTGGGCGGTAAACATTTATAAAAAAACTACTTTTTGTGACTTAAATATAAAAGTTAGACATATGCTGTCGCTTTTCGTAGGCTTATCAAGTTCTACAACTTTTCTATAGAACTCAATCATATACCTCTCATCGTTAAGGCAGCGTTCGTAAGAAACGTTTACGTTCGACCGTTTTTCTCCGATTTACTTTGCTAATCCGACTACCACAAAAAAGTCTTTTCATTTTTCACGTTAATATATAGCCTCTGACACTCACAAATAACGTGACTTTCTATTGGTAAAATAATTTTCAAAATCGGTTTAGTAGATCCAGATATTATACCCCTCCAACATCATAAACACACAAACTTTACCTCTTTATATGTAATATTAGTATATAAGTATAGATAAGAGCAATAATGTTTTGGAAGATAACATTTGACTTTACGAAACTGAATCGAAATGAGTCTTTGTGCAAAGTGCAACATCCGGTAACATATTTATTATTTTAATAATGAAAATATCTAGGTTACGACTTTTTTTACCGTTTCAGTATAATAAGTTACATCCTCTATTTTGTCTACCTTAAAAAATATTGCAACTGTATTTAAATATCACGAATGTTGTAATATCATACCAGAAATTAGTATACCTAAATAAAAAATTGAACATAAGCTTTATGCGTATTTGAAAAGACATTTCTTTGAATTTATCTATACAATTTACCGAAAAAGCGCCTAAAGTAATTTCATATATATAATAACATCGCATGCAATACATCAAGTAAATGCGAATAGTCAGAAACATGTTCTGAAATAGTTAACATGAATACAAATAACTGAACTTTAACAATTTAGAATATTGAAGCAAACGGCGTTATGGTAATAATGTACCCATTTTTTTCCCCTAGAGTTCTCAAAAAAGTCTCAACGGCTAAAACAGTGCAGCGAATTTCTATTTAACGTGAAATTCCTTCAAACGTAGAAATGACTAGGGTTTGTTTATTTACATTATTAGTCATAAATTGAAACACTCGTTTCAACAAACTGTAACGTAACAACTACTCTCGCTAGCGAAATAAATATTGATTTTACTGGGCTTGTTCAATAAAATCGGCTGAGTGCCTTAAGCGCTCGCCTTAGTAGTCCGGTGAAGCTGTGAAGACCCTGCAGGGTCAATAGCGTAGTCAGTTCGAGGAAAAAAAAACGGCTTGTATTTCGCAATGGGGTTTTTAAAAATGTGTTCATTTGTTTGTGTAAAGTAAGGTTAAGATCTTTTATTAAGACGTTGTTACGGGTTGTCTTTACATTATCATATTTTTAATTATGTAGTCCGGTGAAGCTGTTAAGACCTTGCATGGTCAATAGCGTAGTCAGTTCGAAAAAAAAAAAAAATTTTAATTGCGATCAAACTTCTTGCACTAAATACATGGCGAGTAAAATAAAGATTGTGTATTGACCAAAACGTGTCTTTAAAAAGGTATTGATAGAAAAAGGAAAAGAAAAGTGACACTGAGAACATTTTGAATTCATTATATCATATTCATATTCATCATTAAAACCTATCCGTGCAAAAAATAATTTTATTTAAAAAAGCAACCGCCAAAAAGACAATAACGTCATTAAAAATCCCGTCCTAAAATAGCTAAATAAAATAACAGTAAAATTTAAAAAAATACAATAGTTGCTCACAGATACGATTTTTGACGTATATAACAAATTAAACGAAAGCAAAAAAAAGGGCACGGACTAAGATTCTGCAGAATAGAAAAAAAATGTTTTTTGGAATAATATAGCTTTTCTTTTTACCTTTTTGTATCTTTAATAAATGATTACCTAAATATTATATTTGGATGCATTCATTTATTATTTGAGTACAGAAATATCAGAAAAATATAGGTATGTAGATATAATTAAGAAAAATTCAGGTTATCAGTCTTTGAATGCACAAATTTAATTTACAAGCGTCGAAATGTTGATGCACTCATTATTTGACCTGTTTAACTTGGAAGCTATTAAATTTGGAAAAGATCGACAGAACGTAAATAGAGCTTCGAAGGTGTAATATAAATCAATAATAATGTGGGGATACTTCCAAGAAAGTACTCGATTCGATGCAGCGGCGCTTGTTTGTTTAATCGATTGAGGCGACACATACCGAGAGCAATGAACCGAATGACGTGTGAGACCGGACCGCGCTCGCCTCTTACCGCGTCACGCGAAATCCCCACAACAATAATTTTCTTCTTTTTTTTTCAGTTACCTAAATGCGCAGTTTGTCTAGACCCAAAAGTACGTCAATGACCAGTTCCAGACTTTAATTAGGTAAGTCTGTCTGCGGAACAAAAGTATGAACTGAAAAGACGATGTCCTCGCCCACATGCGATGTTTTTTGCGCCCACATGTTTTTTTTCTATCATAGGAGGCAAACTAACTGGTGGTTCACCTGATGTTAAGTGATCACCACCGTCCACAGACACTTGCAACACTAAAAGAGTCGCAAGTGCGTTGCCAGCCTATATTTGGGAGAAGGGGGAGTGGGGAAAAGGGGAATTGGGTATCCGGCGCTCTCGCTGACCGAACGAAACGCAACAATGCAAGCACTGTTATTTCACGTCGGTTTTCTGTGAGAGGGTGGTACTACCCCGGACGAGCCGACCCATTCATGCTGAAACCAGTAATACCTTCAGCGTGGCTCTACCACCTACAAAGCTGTAATGTATTACAGTATGTAAAATCAGTCGAGATTGTGTTCAAAGGCTAATAAACAACTTAAAGTTTTGAAAAAAAAAGTTTTACTAAAAATACAAAATATTTGGCTACCTAAAGTACAAGTCACGTAAATTCAAAGCATATAAAGTATTTTTTTATTAGTTTGATGTTGTACCTCATTTATATGGTGAGATTAAGTGAAATGATTCACTCAGACTGAGCAAGCCCGACGTAGTAACCCTCTTTAGTTTGTTGCGTTTCAGGATCTACTAAACTATAATGCAGCTATCGAGCAGCCTGCAAGGCCGCATAACAATGATGACAGTTGATGAAATGCTTCGAATTTTTTTTTTCTCGAACTGACTACGCTATTGACCCGGCAGGGTCTTCACAGCTTCACCGGACTACTAAGGTTGGCGCTTAAGGCACGCAACCGATTTGGGTTTTAGGTAACATACACAAGGGTGCACGCACACCTCGGCTTGGGCTGTTACCTGGAAAAAGACGCGTCTGTCCTAGCTAACTATTCTAAGCTATTCATACATATATACATTTGTGAACTATACAATCGAAATTGCATGATTCACAAATGAATACGTGTATATCGGATTGAAAGGGCTGTTACCTGGAAAAAGACGCGTCTGTCCTAGCTAACTATTCTAAGCTATTCATACATATATACATTTGTGAACTATACAATCGAAATTGCATGATTCACAAATGAATACGTGTATATCGGATTGAAACGAACTAAAACTATTCGATTCAGTTCGGACGCCGTTGCTTCGAACTGCTCTGTGCTTATTATCAGCTACAGTTAAGTCACTTTGTCGCGCTTCGATAAAATCTTAATTGTGGCATTCGTATTGCTATAAGGTTTCTTTAAGTTAAGGCTCTTGTCTGGTAATTAGTTATCACTTTTATGTGTAGTGACATTGTGTAGATTGAAAGGTTGTGAAAGATTGCTTGACTTCTATATAAAGGTCGTGTAAATGTCTCTAATTTCTAAAGGTAATATATCGCTCACACACACAATAAAGTATTAATATTGGTTTGGCTGCATATATATTCACTTATTTATTGAACGTTTTATAGACTATAATAGCGTTCAATAATTTATATAAATATTGAAGCAAACGGCGTTATGGTAATAATGTACCCATTTTTTTCCCCTAGAGTTCTCAAAAAAGTCTCAACGGCTAAAACAGTGCAGCGAATTTCTATTTAACGTGAAATTCCTTCAAACGTAGAAATGACTAGGGTTTGTTTATTTACATTATTAGTCATAAATTGAAACACTCGTTTCAACAAACTGTAACGTAACAACTACTCTCGCTAGCGAAATAAATATTGATTTTACTGGGCTTGTTCAACCAAATCGGCTGAGTGCCTTAAGCGCTCGCCTTAGTAGTCCGGTGAAGCTGTGAAGACCCTGCAGGGTCAATAGCGTAGTCAGTTCGAGGAAAAAAAAACGGCTTGTATTTCGCAATGGGGTTTTTAAAAATGTGTTCATTTGTTTGTGTAAAGTAAGGTTAAGATCTTTTATTAAGACGTTGTTACGGGTTGTCTTTACATTATCATATTTTTAATTATGTAGTCCGGTGAAGCTGTTAAGACCTTGCATGGTCAATAGCGTAGTCAGTTCGAAAAAAAAAAAAAATTTTAATTGCGATCAAACTTCTTGCACTAAATACATGGCGAGTAAAATAAAGATTGTGTATTGACCAAAACGTGTCTTTAAAAAGGTATTGATAGAAAAAGGAAAAGAAAAGTGACACTGAGAACATTTTGAATTCATTATATCATATTCATATTCATCATTAAAACCTATCCGTGCAAAAAATAATTTTATTTAAAAAAGCAACCGCCAAAAAGACAATAACGTCATTAAAAATCCCGTCCTAAAATAGCTAAATAAAATAACAGTAAAATTAAAAAAATACAATAGTTGCTCACAGATACGATTTTTGACGTATATAACAAATGAAACGAAAGCAAAAAAAAGGGCACGGACTAAGATTCTGCAGAATAGAAAAAAAATTTTTTTTGGAATAATATAGCTTTTCTTTTTACCTTTTTGTGTCTTTAATAAATGATTACCTAAATATTATATTTGGATGCATTCATTTATTAATTACGTACAGAAATATCAGAAAAATATAGGTATGTAGATATAATTAAGAAAAATTCAGGTTATCACAGTCTTTGAATGCACAAATTTAATTTACAAACGTCGAAATGTTGATGCACTCATTATTTGACCTGTTTAACTTGGAAGCTATTAAATTTGGAAAAGATCGACAGAACGTAAATAGAGCTTCGAAGGTGTAATATAAATCAATAATAATGTGGGGATACTTCCAAGAAAGTACTCGATTCGATGCAGCGGCGCTTGTTTGTTTAATCGATTGAGGCGACACATACCGAGAGCAATGAACCGAATGACGTGTGAGACCGGACCGCGCTCGCCTCTTACCGCGTCACGCGAAATCCCCACAACAATAATTTTCTTCTTTTTTTTCACTTACCTAAATGCGCAATTTGTCTAGACCCAAAAGTACGTCAATGACCAGTTCCAGACTTTAATTAGGTAAGTCTGTCTGCGGAACAAACGTATGAACTGAAAAGACGATGTGCTCGCCCACATGCGATGTTTTTGCGCCCTTCAATGTATTCCCTAAAATAAAAAGGTTCTTATAAAAGTCAAAGCTACCACCGTTTCAGAAAACAACCCACTCATCAAGAAAAACCAGCAAAAAACTCAATCTGGTTTATCTATACATGATACAATGTCAAATAAGTTTCTCTTTCTTCCTTTTCTACTAGAAACTAACACTAATATGGAAATCCAAATCATATTTCACATGACAAGCCATTACAATATTACATACTTAGTTCGGCAACAATCAATCTTTTGTAAATGTTCCAAACTAACAATGGTAGATAAAAATAACAAATCTAATGCAGTCCTATATTAAACACTCTGCACCAAGTATAAAACTATACACTCATGGTATATAGAGTTTTGGCATCAACTTGCACGGTCTGTAGCATTTTTTATACCTTAACTTGCATTGTTTAACACTATATTAGGCGATATGGTGGCATTTCATATAATTTGGACATTGCACATACATTCTTGTTGATTTTAAGGAATTCCCTGGCATATTTTCGAAATCCAGGGTCCAATGCTAGACAAATTAAAATATCAACTGCTTAAAAATGTCCTTTTGCAAATAAAAAAAAGAATTTTCTATATTAAGAAGAAAACCGGACAAACATTAAAAAATGGAATGGAATTGAAAACCTCCTTTTTGAAGTTGGACACAAATAACCATAGTACACAGAAACTTCTGGATAAAAGCTTATTGATTTATCAAAAGTGCATATAACAGTTTAGTATACCTAATGAAGCAAAGATAAAAATATCATTAAATACATTATTTGTTTTTAATATGAACTTTTTTAAAAATTAATAATTCAGAGACTTAGGAGAGGATTATATTAAGTAGTTGTAAAGTTACAACAATTATGGACAAAGTAACTGAAAGCCAGCTCAGTATAGGCATGTAAAAAGATGTAAAGACTATCATGTGGTTCACATAGCTTTGAACCTACCCGAAGCAAGGTGAGGAAGAAGATCACCCACCATTAACAGTGTCAAATATTACGAAAAAGCTCAAAAAATGCAGGAATCTACAATCAAAGACAGATTTGCTTGAAGCAAAAATGTTACGAGATACCCCAGATAATGGAAAAAGCCATAGACAAAAAGAATTCAGGAACATTTGTAAAATTTCTGTTATGCCTATAAAACCCAAAAGTAATTATTAAACTGAAGTGGATTTGTTACACTTAGTCACATCATATATTTAGACATTATAAATTTTTAATCATAAGATAACTCACTAGTCCTTGAGATCATCAGGTACTGAAATTTCAAACTTGTGAAAAGTATTTTTGTCAATGGGAGTTTTTGTGACTTTAACACGCAAGCGATCCTTTGGCACTATTTCTGTGTAGCAGTTGTCCCATTCTAGATATTCTATCACTAGGAATTCACCTCTCATCATCTGAAATTAAATATTATCCTGTTATATCCTAGCAGTTCATCAACAAACTAAAAGTCGTGTAGAGAGTTAAGGACTGATTATCAAATGTTAACACGTAAAATACAACAAAAGAAGCTTTTTTTTTAACTCGTACATATAAAGATTGAAAGAAATGATATGACAAAATAAAAAATATTATATAACATCATTGCAGCTTCAAAATGTAGTATCTAAATATACTTAAAAATGTTTTTGTTTACTAATAGTAATAAATGCAATTATTTTTCCTTTATGTTCACTTTATCACATCACCGATTGTTTTAAAATAATACATCAGGTAATTAAATTATTACAATTAATATTTGAAAGCCTTTTCACTATGCTGATGTTATACGAAAACATTTTTTTATACCTCATATGGACAAAAGAAAATAGAACATGCTAGTAATTTTTTAATGTTTTAAATTCAATAATCACCATACTAGATTAAAAAAAAAGGTTTTAGGTAACATACACAAGGGTGCACGCACACCTCGGCTTGGGCTGTTACCTGGAAAAAGACGCGTCTGTCCTAGCTAACTATTCTAAGCTATTCATACATATATACATTTGTGAACTATACAATCGAAATTGCATGATTCACAAATGAATACGTGTATATCGGAATGAAACGAACTAAAACTATTCGATTCAGTTCGGACGCCGTTGCTTCGAACTGCTCTGTGCTTATTATCAGCTACAGTTAAGTCACTTTGTCGCGCTTCGATAAAATCTTAATTGTGGCATTCGTATTGCTATAAGGTTTCTTTAAGTTAAGGCTCTTGTCTGGTAATTAGTTATCACTTTTATGTGTAGTGACATTGTGTAGATTGAAAGGTTGTGAAAGATTGCTTGACTTCTATATAAAGGTCGTGTAAATGTCTCTAATTTCTAAAGGTAATATATCGCTCACACACACAATAAAGTATTAATATTGGTTTGGCTGCATATATATTCACTTATTTGTTGAACGTTTTATAGACTATAATAGCGTTCAATAATTTATGTAAATAGTTAAATAGCGGTCTTATTGCAAAAACAAAAATGAACACAGATATAACACGAGTTTTACTAAACAGTGGCTAAAATTTTAAATTTAGTTGACGTCGTGTTTAAAATACTTTATTACAAAAGCGTGACCAAGCGGTCTCTAATTAAATATTTGGTTTAAGCTTTTTATGCAAGCAACTCTGAATAGCATTCGTTCAATTCGATCTCATCATTCAAAAACGTTACATTACATACAGATATTTTGCAAACAATTTCAAGTTATGAATATATTTTTGTTCAGATCTTCATTAAGAAAATTTACTTATCATACGTTAGATTAGTTATCATTATTGTGATATTTTAGTTAAAAGAAAATGATGTATAAAATAAATAAAATAAGCAATTTGTAGGATTCATATATTACGTCAAAGTGCGTAAGGTGGATGGAACAGAATAATGACATTAAATACACTGTCAGATGTCAATAGTGTCAAAGAGTAGTATGATTTACTTGTGAATCTCTAAAATTCTTTAATTTATTTATTTCTTCCAAATTAATTATACCCACGCAATTCATAATTTATTACTTCACTGATATAGAATCTTGTGTGCACCTGCAAATGAGGAAGCTAAGAGATTCTATGGAAGTTTGTGTTTAATTCTCTTTTGTGAATATACTAAGATTAGGGTACGATAGGACTGATAAGTTCTGTGTGGACCTGAGTGTACGTCCAGAGTGGACGCCATAATCGAGCGTCGAGCGTGGCGTCGCATGCGGCGCGTGCAGCGTCCAAGAACGACGCTCGCGCGCCAATCGGGACACTCGCGTATTAATGCACATGTTTGAAACGAACGCCGGACGCGACGCCACGCTCGCCGCTCGTTTGTAGCGTCCACTCCGGACTTACACTAAGTCCATAAAAAAATAAAGATATAAAAAAGGAATGTCTTTTGCCGACTAATAGAAAAACAATAAATCACAATAATAACATAAGAACTGTCAACTTAGACAAGTGTTAGAGAATATTTACATTTTAATAATGTTAATCTATACTAATATTATAAAGAGGTAGAGTTTGTGACGTTGTAAGGGGTAATCTCAGGAACTACTGGTCCGATTTGGAAAATTCTTTCAGTGTTATATAGCTCATTTATCAGGGAAGGTTATAGGTAATATATCATCACGCTAAGACCCATAGGAGCGGAGCAGCAAAGAATAATGTTGCAAAATCGAGGTATTTTTTTCCTTTTCAGAGCTTCCGCTGCGTTTTAGCGCAAAATAACCATTCCACGCTTACGTATTACCGCCCAACGAAGTGGGCACGGGTCGGCTAGTCTCTAAATAAGGGTAAGACACACTTTTGTGATCAAACTTTTTTTAAGTAAGCGTTCAATGCGTATTTAACTTTTATGTATTAACACGGTAAAAGTCTCTTCATGATGAACACTTAACTCTGTAACGTGTAACTGATAACGTCTTTACAGTCACAACTTTAATATACATACTAATGTTTTGTATTTGTGATTACACAAATATATTTAACGCGCAATACAAAATGTAAATAGAATGTATTGCATATCTTATCAATCAAATATACCTACTTAATAACTACTTACACGATAGATTATGAAGAGATAACAAAATATATTTCTATGAAACAACATGGCGCCACAATATATTAAGTTTTTTTTTAAAGTAGATCAAAGTTTAAACCGATACAAATGTTTATTTGTTTGTTACACTCTCACGCCCTAACTACTGAACCTATCATCATGAAACTGTCAGGGGTACACAAAAGGACAAAGAGTACCTCCCATTCAAAAAATATGCTATTCCCGAGGGATACATCAACGCGAGCGAAGCCGCGAGCAAAAGCTACTTTTACATAAATAAAGGTTATTTCAAATTTTCAACGTAATATTCTAACAGGAAAAATAAAATTAATATAATTTTCAACCATAATAGTGACAAGTAATTTCAATTTAATTAAACACTAGCTGATTCCCGCGACTTCGTCTGCGTCGTTTATTATCTCAACTGTTTTGTTATGTCTCGAAAGGAACAAGGCAACGTTTCCGCCGAAAGTTCCCGGGTGGCTTTACTTTATCCACTTATACCACTTACCTCCAACATTTATCGTTATATTTCAAACAATTTATAAAAATTCTTGACAAATTATATATCTAAACCTTCCTCGTGAATCACTCCATCTATGAAAACCGCACGAAAATCCGCTCACTAGTTTTTGAGTTTATCGCGAACAGACAGACGCGGCAGAGAACTTTGTTTTATAATATGGTAGTGATTGTTAAAAAAGGGTTATTTTCTTATGTTCACAACCAATCCTGTTAATTGAATATTATTACAAATTATCTTGTGATGATTTTAATGTTTCAATCAGAATTCATGTTTCGTAGTTTTTTTTTTCTCGAACTTACTACGCTATTGACCTAGCAAGGTCTTAACAGCTTCACCGGACTACTAAGGCGAGCGCTTAAGGCACTCAGCCGATTTTATTTGGGCAACCAGCTCCGGGTGGCTTTACTTTATACCACTTACTTCCAACATTTATCGTTATATTTCAAACAATTTACAAAAAATCTTGACAAATTATATATCTAAACCTTCCTCGTGAATCACTCCATCTATGAAAACCGCACGAAAATCCGCTCACTAGTTTTTGAGTTTATCGCGAACAGACAGACGCGGCAGAGAACTTTGTTTTATAATATGGTATTGATTGTTAAAAAAGGGTTATTTTCTTATGTTCACAACCGATCCTGTTAATTGAATATTATTACAAATTGTCTTGTGATGATTTTAATGTTTTAATCAGAATTCATGTTTCGTAGTATTATACGTCATCCACATCGCCTGTGCATAATAACCGACATGTATTGCACAATATTACAAAACATAAGGTCAAATAGCTGAAGATTATGGATATTAAGCCAATACATGAAAGACTAGGAACTCATTAACAACTTCTAAGGGGGATTGTTGTACATCTTCGACACAGCTACCGACGATCCTAATGTAGTCCATATCATAGCGGTACAGAGTGACAGTTGGTGCAGAAAAATGCTTTCTAGACCTTTACTGATTAAAAACTATTTGCAGCGCAATTCCAGTATTCCTAATATTATCATTATTACTACATATGTTTACAGTTTTTTACACAAATAAAAAAAGCAAACATAAAATATCTGTGTTGATACGAATTAGAGTTCAATGACTATAGTATATAAAACCGCCTTTATAAATAATGAGTCATAAAATGTGTATTAGATTTTGTTATTAATTTAGCGTGCCGGCGTGGCATCACAATTATAATTGAGGAAAATATGTACCGATCGTCATTCTAAAATCAACTCTAAATTAAAATAAATATGGTTTGTTCAATTTCCAAGTTAAAAATATTGCCGCAGCACTTTGATAGCATTATTTTTTTTTTCATCTCAAATTATGTTTTCGTTCTTTTATTTTGCGTTCGGGAAGCTCATTTGATAGCCTACTTTGAACCGTAAACACTAAACATACTCGTATGTAATACGTATTCTTAATTTTATTATGAACAACATTGAAGTCTTTATTTTGTGGCGTGTTTCCCAACTGAATCGGATGTTGTCGTGCCAAGATTAGAACCGTATGGATAAAAATAGTTTGGGTGCAAATATAAATTTAAAAATAAAGTATAAGTTAAGAGAATATTTTATTGTGGTTTTTTGTGGCACTGGAAGGAATATTTTTTATTTTATTAAGTTCATTTAATATACATCGTTTCACTATAGTTATATGAGAACAAAGATTATTAATAATGAAATTCTAATTACATAATATAGATGCCCCATGTGACGCTGTTCCATTACAAAATGGCGTCCAATTAAGCATCATCTGATTACCCCCATTGCAGAAGACGCTAGCGCTTATTCCGGATTGCAGCCAACTAGGTTTAAATAAAGAATAAAAATAAAGTATAAGTTAAGAGAATATTTTATTGTGGTTTTTTGTGGCACTGGAAGGAATATTTTTTATTTTATTAAGTTCATTTAATATACATCGTTTCACTATAGTTATATGAGAACAAAGATTATTAATAATGAAATTCTAATTACATAATATAGATGCCCCATGTGACGCAGTTCCATTACAAAATGGCGTCCAATTAAGCATCATCTGATTACCCCCATTGCAGAAGACGCTAGAGCGCTTATTCCGGATTGCAGCCAACTAGGTTTAAATAAAGAATGTGTTTATAATCAACCTTCACGTATAGCTGCACCTTTAAAATTCATCACAACATATTTTGAAATATCTTTTGAATTGGACTATAAATAGAACTTTAACCTGTACAAAATTTTACATCCTGTAGCCGATATTAAAATTTAGTTTTGCCTTATGCAGAGTTACTGCTATTTAACGAATACGAGGATAATAAAGGGCACTTGCATTGCCAATAACGTCACGCAATATTCGACACAACAGAAAGGGAGCATAACATTAAAACAATAATCTACAAAATATACTAGTTGATCACCTTTAACTATTGAGGAAATCCGTCAAGATTTATTCACCTATTAAAGGCTTGTTTATGTGTATTTTACGGATGATTGTCATGCGTTAAAATGTATATGTAAAAAATAAATGTATTTTATAATTCACGAAGAACCTAACTGACAATAATTATATATATTACTCATTTTTGGATGCGGCTTTGCTCTTATTGCATATTTACATACTCATCACAGTCATCATACCTGTGATCATCTCGATCAAAGGATGCGATGATATGTAGAAGGTTCTTATCATATACTGGAGGAATTAATCCTGAATGAGGTAAAAACGGTAAAAAGACTGGTTATTAAATCAATGATATTGGAAAATCAGTGGATAGGTTAAAACTATTTAAAGGTATTAAAAAAAAACCAAAATACCACATTAATGTACACAAAACACCGTAATGTCATTATATTAGCTAACATATGGAAAAAGGGCGGAATGATATATATCATAAGTGAAAACAATAGCCTTCACTGTTATTAATAAGAAAAGATTTGCATTCTGTTACGATCTGAAACAGTGCTCTGCGTTCACCTTGTTTAACTTTGTAGGCTTTAGTGTTTGACAAGAATATCACTTGAAATTAAATTATGATGTTATATAAAGTGGTAAACACGCTAAACCTAGAGAAGAAGAACCTAGATTGGTTTTCAAGTGCAGCTGCCGGAAATTTATAGGTTCTCCGGAACTTCAAAATTTGAGAGTGGTAATTAGCCAGGCTAGCTCAGAAAAAGTCCTACCACGAAGCTATGGTCCATCACGATATCTTCCTTTAGCGGAAGCTCTGACTCATTGCCAGGATTCGAAACTACATATATCGATGGCGTCTCTGAGCACGCAACCACTGTATCATCATCGCTAACATACTATTGTCCGCTGCAATTAAATGTTTCTAAAATTTAATACCTATATATTTCAGTAGATAATCATAAGTTAATAATACATATATTACCTTTATCATATCAATGATTTGCATTATATTGCACTAAATATTCCTAGGCCCTAAACTAAGAAGGAGCAGACGTAGTGCCGATTAGGCAGTCCTTGTTCTCCCGGCCAAAAGGTGTAAGAATGTACCATAGCATTTTAGTCCGTGCGACTCGGGCATATCCATCCTCTGCTGTCCGGCGGGATGGATGTCTGTTAGGGATTGCCCAATGAAGAAAAAACGAGCTTTAAACAGTCAGTGGTTCAGAAATGCGTTTTAACAGTTTTTTTAACTGTAGCATGTTTTACCGTTAGCATTTTTATCCTATTAACACATTCTACAGAGAACAGAGTTCATAGATGCGTATAAAAATGTAAATGTACACAATTATTCAAACGAGATTAATGCAGTTCGTCCGCTTTTATAACAAATGTGCAAAAATAAAGATATAAAAAAGGAATGTCTTTTGCCGACTAATAGAAAAACAATAAATCACAATAATAACATAAGAACTGTCAACTTAGACAAGTGTTAGAGTAGCCTTTGCCCGCAACTTCGTTCGCGTGGAATAGTAACTTTGGGCTAACGCTAACACGCAGCGGAAGCTCTCAAGAGGAATCTAAATCCCGATTTCGAAATATTCTTCATTGGTGCTCCGCTCCTATTGGTCTTAGCGTGATGATATATAGCCTATAACCTTCCTCGATAAATGAGCTATATAACACTGAAAGAATTTTTCAAATCGGACCAGTAGTTCCTCAGATTACCC